>OMPJ01038625.1:7744-33673 GCA_900312935.1 Carapus acus | reverse complement strand
GATGGCTCTGTGCGGGCCTGTGGGAAGGGTAGCTACGGCCGTCTGGGTCTTGGGGATTCCAATAACCAGTCCACACTCAAAAAACTGACCTTTGAACCACACCGTGCCATCAAGAAAGTGTCATCGTCCAAGGGCTCCGATGGCCACACGCTGGCATTCACAACAGAGGGCGAAGTGTTCAGCTGGGGCGATGGCGATTATGGGAAACTCGGTCACGGAAACAGCTCAACGCAAAAATACCCCAAACTTATCCAGGGGCCTCTACAGGGAAAGGTATGTTAAGAACTGGCATTTGGCACAAAAATGTTTTATGCCTTTAGATTTTTATTAGGAAGAAAGACACACATGATTACAATGTCATCAAGACAGTTCAAATAAAGTTTACATCGATCATCAAATGCATGGATTAACATTTACGAAAACGTTTTTGCCCCCAGGTGTGTAATATCCTCCATTTGATCACAGTTATAGCCGTATGATCAATGTGTGCCCTGTTTGATATTTGCTGCATTTATATTCTGCATATCATGTGTATGCATTTTACTGCTGTATCAGGTGGTGGTGTGTGTGTCAGCTGGCTACCGCCACAGTGCTGCTGTCAGTGAAGATGGGGAGCTTTACACATGGGGTGAAGGAGATTTTGGGAGATTAGGTAATTGCTGAAAAGCCTCATCTTTTGGATGTGCTCTCTGTATGCCTGTGCCAAATGTCTGCTTGCACTACAATTTTCGCAATTCAACTGTTTGCATTATGATGAAACGTAGACAATTGCTATTGAAAGATGACATAAAAATGAGTACTGAAAAAGGTTGTACTGACATTACCAAAAGAGTCTGTCAACATCTATCTTTTGACTTAACAACACTGTGTGCAAAATATATTTTTATGGCCCATGGAGACTTCTTAAATAACACGCAAACAACAGATTCGTCGTGATTTAGGTACTCAGTGTTTCTGTTAAAATTAAAATTCCCATTTCTGTGCCGTTACACACACATAATCCTCAGTTACGTGGCTCCTGTAGTTGAAAGCCAGAGCCATTTCAAGCACTACCTTTTGAATAAAGGAGGGAAATGTTCAAATGAAGAGTTCAGTGACACTATCAAGAAATTTTTCTCTAAACGAATGTCCTATTTAGTGTGTCTGTTCTGCAGGGAGGTTGGTGACTCAGAGTCTTTACTAGCGACACAGCTCGACAAGGTTGTGAAACATCAGAGAACAAAACCACCATTAGTTTTACAGTAGAATTAAAAAAATAAATCACTATTCTTATTGATAAAACTTATTAAAATAGAATATACTGATACAGGGATCCATTAGTGTCTTTGCAGCCTAGATGACATTTTATGCTTCACTACTTATGCTCGTGTGTGGTAAATATAGCTGAGGATATAGCACAGAAACAGGATACATTTTTTTTTGTTTTTCTGAATCACTGCCATGTCAACAAGGAAGCATGCCACATTTGGCTTTCATTGCCAGTTTGCCACCCCGAACTGGCAATAGTACTGCTAAAAAGTATTGATGAATGACACACCATGTTTGCATGACATAATCTGCCTGCTAAGAAAATCTGGTGCCTCTAATTTCTCCCTCGTGACTTATTGGTGTTGTATTTGCAGGTCATGGTGACAGTAATAGCCGGAATATTCCAACCTTAGTGAAAGACATCAGCAACGTGGGAGAGGTATCGTGTGGGAGCTCCCACACTATTGCACTATCAAAAGATGGCCGCACCGTGTGGTCGTTTGGAGGAGGGGACAATGGTATGTAAAGCTGTGACCGTGCACGTTTTTCCACCATTACGTTTTTACTTGGCAGTGGGTTTTCGAAATGCGTGACAAGGGGTAATATCAGATAAATGTATGAACTGGTTTTACTGTCTGCCGTGTTGATACTCTGTTTGAACGGCAGCCAAGTAGTGTTCTTTTTAATAAATCTGTCTGCGATGTTTTTGACAGGAAAGCTAGGTCACGGGGATACCAACAGGGTATATAAGCCCAAAGTCGTGGAGGCACTTCAGGGCATGTTCATCAGGAAAGTCTGTGCAGGAAGCCAATCATCACTCGCCTTAACCTCAACTGGACAGGTGGGGCTCCATGTCTCATATCGCAATATAGGAACGTTATGTGTGCTTTTTAAGAGAACATTTTCATCACATCGTTGCTCTCTGTTTTTAATAGGTGCATGCCTGGGGCTGCGGAGCTTGTCTGGGATGTGGATCATCAGAAGCCACTGCACTCAGACCAAAGCTCATCGAGGAGCTGGCTACGACCAGGGTGGTGGACATTTCAATCGGAGACAGTCACTGCCTGGCCTTGTCACATGGTAATTGAACTTTTCATCTGCTTAACCATTGGTTTTTCCTTTGAAACGCCTCTCCGCTGCAAGCTGGGCACGAAAACTTCATTGCCACATTGGCTCTGGGATACACACGTAGGTTTTATGTTTACTTAATACCAGCCAAGACTTTCTCAACTATCATGTTATATGATGAAATGGGTTATTTGAGTAACCTTTTTCATGTGGGACGCCTCTAATCAGGTCATGGTCTTCTTGCTCATGCGATGTTATTTATTCTTTGCCATCTGTTGAATAGATAATGAGGTGTACGCGTGGGGTAACAACTCCATGGGTCAGTGTGGCCAAGGGAACTCAACGGGACCCATCACCAAGCCCAAAAAGGTGGTGGGCTTGGACGGGGTCGCTATCCAGCAGATCTCAGCAGGCACCTCCCACAGTCTGGCATGGACAGCTTTGCCCAGAGACAGGTCAGCTGCCCTTTGACTGTCCAGTGCAATGAGCTTACATCACACACAATACTGGCCCTCTCATCAAATATTTGCCAAAGGGGGGCAAGAGTGGAGGTCCGTCGTCGTTCTGTGTAAAATGCGCAGGTTACATTTTAAAGGGGGACTAAAATAACACACATGGTAATGGTGAGGCTCTTATCAGTGCTGTGTTAGACATACATCTCTTCCTCACCTCAATTTCCAGGAATTCCAGTGGCAGGAAGATGTGCGATTTATGCATGACAATTAATTTTGAACTCAACGCTCTCTCTCTCATAAAAAGTTCAGTATAGTAAACTAGGGAGGTAAATCCGGAGAAAAGGAAGATTCACTCTCAATATTCCCCCTCCAGGCAAGTGGTGGCTTGGCACAGACCTTACTGCGTCGACCTAGAAGAAAGCACCTTCTCCCACCTGCGGTCTTTCCTGGAGCGATATTGTGATGGCATTAACAGCGAGGTTCCTCCTCTGCCGTTCCCATCTTCAAGGTATGTAGGGTGCCTGCAAGGTACTTCAGCTGAAATGCTTATCTCTGCGTACAACGCTGAATCACGCGAGGCTTCTAGGAAAACCGTCGCGCAAAGCTCAAAAAACATGTTTTTCCACACATCTTGCCTTGTCTGTGCTTCAGTGCAGACAGATGGTCCATATGATACGTATTTTCCCTTACAGTTCTCAAGGCCTATGTGTGTATATATACATATAGCGACGTACATGTAAATATACATGTATGCGCCTTTAAGTGTGTGTTTAATTCTAGTGAGCTGCTCTAGTTTTTGGTGATTTGATTTTGTGTCTTTCCAGGGAACATCATAACTTCCTCAAGCTGTGTCTACGGCTGCTGTCCAATCATCTGGCCCTGGCCCTTGCTGGGGGGGTGGCCACCAGTATCCTCGGTCGACAGGCCAGGCCTCTTAGGAATCTGCTCTTCAGGCTGATGGATTCCTCTGTGCCTGATGAAATTCAAGAGGTCAGACAAAACACGCACATTTGTCTCTTAAAAAACAAAGGAAATGGCGACAGCAATGGGCCATACAAAGCAGAAATATCTTTGAAAATTAAGATAAAGAATAATAAAGAGGCATGCGTCTTCAAAGAGAGGCAAGTGATAGATTGGTATCTTCAGGCATTCCAACCTGCAAACCAACATCAGAATACAGACTTTGTACTGTTCAACTTGTCCCAGCTATATATAACCTAAATGCTATCTCTGGATTCGGAATACTGTTCCTGTTGTCAATCTTTAACTTTTATCCTCAACCGCGACAAACAACCATTTACTATAATGGAAAAGTTCTGTCTTGCTTGTTCACCTTGGGCGTTCTTTAGTTGTTGACCTACAGTCGGGGAAAAGTTTTATCAGGTCAAGCAGTGGCAATGCGTTGTTTATCTGTCCTGTCAGGCGGTGATCGAAACCCTGTCAGTTGGTGCGACCATGCTGCTCCCTCCACTGAGAGAGAGAATGGAGCTCCTTCATTCCTTGCTGCCACAGGGCCCTGACAGATGGGAGAGTCTTTCCAAAGGACAGGTACGCCGCCACACACAACGGCCAGACAAAGCTGAGAAGTCATCACAGCCTCACTAAAACATCCCTGCAAAACTCTGATGAAAAATGGAAATTTAAAGCAAGGTTTTCCGTTATCCACGTTCTTCTCCTTGTGAAGGCTTCAATGTACAACAGTGAAAAAAAATAATCACCCACAGTCCATTTGTACACTGACTGATTTCTATTGCAAGATGTTATTGCAGTGACCTAAGAGGACATTGCTCTCAGTCACGCATATATAACTATAGCTGTTATATTATACTCCACATACAGTAGGTACTTCTCCATAGCGGTCTCTCAGATCCAAACCTTTGGTCATAGAAAAGATCAGAATAGATGCGGATAAGCCTCAGTAGTGGTTGGGTAAGTTGACAGTAGGGCCTTGCATCTAAGGATCTTGAAAGCTTTCGATTGATCTCGCTAATGGAGGCAACGGGCAGCTGATGGAACTTCAATGCAGAAAATATCATTACAAGAAAAAACGCAGAAGCCAAGATGTTTTATGTGTCTCACGGATGATGAGAGACGTGCATCTGAACCACTAAAACATCAACCCCAGTATTCCAGATTATGCTCACTTCCATGTGATGTTCTCAATCCAATTTTTGTGAAATGGTGTGTGCTGGTAGTTCATTTTTCTGATCACAGGTGTGTTTTCTTTTCCTCAGAGGATGCAGCTTGATATCATCCTGACCAGTCTTCAGGACCACACCCACGTGGCCTCCCTGCTGGGTTACAGCTCTCCTGCTGATGGGCCAGAGGTGCTTTCCTCTGGCCTGGGTTTTACTGCTTCCCCTGACTCCGCATACAGCACCACGACCAGCCATCCAGACACACACCTGGCTGAAATCCTCATGAAGACTCTCCTCAGAAACCTCGGCTTCTACACTGTAAGGAACTGGATTCTCCCCAAGCTCTATTTTTGCAGTTGTTGCTTGCTTGGCTCTGCTGTAGACAATGTTATGCAGAGGGTCATTCATCAGTGAAATAATAGGATGAAGAACCATCAAATCTGTACCTCTTCTCCTCTCTGCAGTGCATGACTCATACATAATGCTGTTATGATCTCTTGCCGCTTATACGCTGACACATCTGTTCCTTTGTCTGTTCCTTGCTCTTAAGACAGTCCTAGTTGATGGAGACCCACTTGGAGAAGTGTTATGACATAATACACAAGAGCCTCTCATAATGTGGAGTTGAATAACACGCACTTTATTTATTATTCCTATTGAAATATAGTATATCTGTTGTATGCGCTCTATGCCCAATCACAGACACCTTTTGCTGCAATAGTAGTGTCATATAATGGGTTAAACCTTAATCCTATATGATTTTTTTTCCAGAGCAGCTGCAGGTTAGCAGCCAAAAGCAAAACATATATGAAGCTTATCATGTATAGACATGATGAAACCCCTAACCTTTTCTCTTAACCTGTTCCCTTTGGCTAAGGTGCTCATAGGCTTTCATAGGATACATGTCGAAATCTGTGCATTTTTACGACAACTGACGCACATTCCTGCAGGATCAGGCGTTCGGTGAGCTGGAGAAAAATAGTGACAAGCTTCAACAAGGCACATCCTCATCTGACAGCAGTCAACCCGCTCACCTTCATCAACTCCTCTGCTCCCTGCAGAAGCAACTGCTGGCTTATTGCCATATCAGCTCAGTCACTGAGGTATGGGAAGCAGCCTGTGTGGCCTTAATATATATCATGTCCTAATACTCACACGCCCTCTCATGTATGATGTTTTTTGACTATCTAACAATTCAGTGTTGATGAGTACGTCTCTGCTCCTCTCAGAACTCCAGCAGTGTAGCTCTGCTCCATAAACACCTGCAGCTCCTGCTGCCACATGCCACTGATATATATTCCCGCTCAGCCACTTTAATCAAAGAAAGCTCATGGAACGGCAGCATTCGCGAGAAGTTGCAAGGTAATTTATTGTGACATCTAAACGGAAACGGACAATCTTCAACTTGAATTTCGTGACATTTTTAAAATGTCCATAGTCATTGCCTTTAAATCACATGGCAAAGTGAAGATGCAATTGTTACTGTTAGTAAGGTACATACCGGTAATTCTATGTGTAATACAGTACATGTGACTGTACGCACATATGCACAAGTAAGAAATGTAATTGAAAATTCTGACGTCGTTTCAAAAAGTTGTCGTATAATTTGGTCTTAACTTTTGTGAGTCTGTCCGATAAAAGGTGTTTGATTTTGTCTTCTCTAGATGTGATTTATGTGTCGGCAGCGGGCAGCATGTTATGCCAGATCATCAACTCTCTGTTGCTTCTGCCCGTGTCGGTGGCAAGGCCTCTGCTCAGCCACCTTCTGGATCTGCTGCCTCCACTGGATCGCCTCAACAGACTGCTGCCTGCTGCCTCTCCCCTGGAGGACCAGGAGCTACAGTGGCCTCTTCATGGTGGGATGACTTTTGAAAATATTCGTCTACTTGTGATATTCTCAAAGATTTTACCCCATTCTCCTAAATTTTTCTTGTTGGAGTTTCTTGCAATAGTGTGTTTAACTGATTTTTGACAGTTTCGTTGTTAAATAAAAACAGAATACAATAGAGCATAAACTCCACGCTATAAAGTACATTGAGCCAGCAGTACTTGTACTAGTTGATGAAATTTACATCCTTTCTAATGAATGTTCAGAAATTTGCAAATTTCATTCCTTGAAAATACAAAGATAAGATAAGAGCTAATTTGTACCCGGACTGCTGGACCATGTCCAAATGGTAAATAAAACCCTTGAAACGTGACACATGCTCAAGTACAATCCAAACTTTTATACAGTCTTGGGTCCCTCTAGTGGCGAACTGCAAAAACTGCAAAATAACTTATCATGTGACAAAATTGCATGTTCAAATGAAAGAGTTGCAGGACTTGAAAGACTGACAATATGTGGTTGTTTGTCTCTCCAAAGGCACCTCTGACTTTGCTGAGCCCGCCCCAAACATGCCCCTGCCAACACCTGTCCTCTCCTGGGTGTGGCTTGTGGACCTAGAGAGGACAGTTGCTCTGCTGGTTGGTCGGTGCCTCGGTGGGATGCTGCAGGGAGCCCCTACATCGCTGGAGGAGCAATACACTGGTTATTGGCTCAAGACGCCTCTCTTCAGCAATGGCTTAGAGGTGGACATCCCACAGCTCGGTAAGAAGAATATGCCTCTCGTGCAAAAATATCATGTGCTGATGAAGATTTGTTTTTTTGGTGCTCTTCATATTGGTGTTCCCTTGTATTCCTCAGACTGCTGTGTTAGCTCACTGTTGGAGGCAGCTTTGTCGGGTAATGAGGAGCAGAAACCATTTGATTGCACACTGCGTGCTGACTTAAGTGTGTTAGTGGATCTGGCTTTGGGCTCCACGAAGGAACCTGCAAACAGCCTGTGGATCAACATGCAGGACAATGCCATCAGCAAAGGTTTACCAGTTTATACTTTTACAATAGCAATTCTTTCATCGTCTAAATCAAAAATTCACCGACTGAATCGAGAACTGCTAATTGTATTTCAGACTGGGACAATGCATCTCTCAGTAATGAGTCTTTGTTGGACACAGTCTCAAGGTTTGTGCTGGCTGCCCTGCTGAAGCACACAGGGCTCTTGGGCCAAGCATGTGCCGAAGGAAGGTACCGTGAGCCTTATAGATTTACTTTGTGTTTTTATATACCGCTGCTACAGAGTACAGCACAGTTTTAGACAGACCATGAGGTCAGTGCAACTGTGCTGATTCTGTGCATGTGTGACATCAAGTCAGATTTTGCACCGGTCAAATTCTGTGTCTCTGCTACTCATCCCAATGATTTGGGTTTAATTGCAAAGCATTTGTGATGGCAACAGATTCCACTATTCATCCTTAAAAGATTTGGTACATTAATTGTCAGGTTTCTTATCTCTAAGTGGAAGGAATCACTAATTCATATAAAATAAAGATAAATGTTTTACTTATTGATTAAGAATATTGTGTTGTAATATGTTGATTTTTGCATTTATTTGTCACCTTGTTCATTAGGTATCAGCCATCAAAGTCCCTGGCAGAGGTCTACCGTAGTGTTTACAAAGTACGAAACCGACTGTTGGCATGTAAGAATATGGATTTCATCCAGACCCGTTCTTCTTCATGTGAGAGGAGGGTGAGTGCATAAAAATCCTCTAAAAAACCCTCTCTTCTTCCACTTTTTTTCTTAATTGAATCAGTTTGATGTTGCTGATCAGATTTCAGACAATCAGGACTCTTTGGACATGGACCCTCAGGAGCACGCGTTCACCCGCACCATTGATGAGGAGGCAGAACTCGAAGAGAGAGCTGATCGTGAGAGAGATGAGGCCCATCAGGAGCAAGATGATGAAGAGGAGGAGAGGGACCACGAAGTGATGACGGCTGGGAGTATGTTCATCTGTTATCATCCCCGAAGCTTGAACGTTTTGATTTACGGCAAATTTAGGACTAACACTTTTTCCTCGAAAAGTTGGTTTTTGTCAAGGCTCAGTTTAATTTGATGGTTTTACTCCATTGTATTATAATTTTTGTCAGATTTGGATGTTGATTCACCACAGCTGCCTGACAAATAGTGCAATTGAGATACAGTATTCTTCTTCTGATCATTAGTGTAGATATTTTCTGTTACTGCGCAGCAAAACAAAAACACACTCCAGTGTTTCAAATGTGCCTGGATGAGCATGAGATTGTCACACAGCAATCATACAGTTTTGCATGCAGTATTGTCTGCTACTCAACAGCATTCATGCCCTGTATTTCGCAGTTGCAATGTCCTTAACCAAAGCATCTTGTGTGTGTTTGTTTGTGTGTATGTGTGTGCATGGATGCTTTACACCACAGAAATCTTTCAATGTTTCCTCTCAGCGCGGGAGGTAGCCCGTAGTCGTGACAGAGAGCGAGCGAGCAGCAGCACAGCCCTGGGCTCTGGCTCCGTGTCCAGGAGCGCAGGAGGTGGAGAGGATGATGCCACTCCTTCACAGGAGGAAAGGAGAGGGAGCACGGGTCTCCCCGAGGGCCAGGACTTGTACACAGCAGCCTGCAACTCGGTGATCCATCGCTGTGCCATGCTGATTCTGGGGGTGAGTCCTGTGCTGGGTGAGCTGACTAAGCAGAACCAAGAGGATGGCCAAACCCAGTCAGCCTCAGGAACGCAGGAGTGCCTCAGCTTTTTGACCAGGTCAGAATGGATATGATGATGAGCACGTGTTCTTTTGTTTCACCAACATAGTATCAAAGTGATGATGTTTGTGGTGCAGGAGTGAAAGTCTGAGTGCAGAGAGCCGCTCCGTGCAGAGTAGCCCCAGCTACAGGCTGATAAAGTCAAGGAGCGAGTCGGACCTTTCTCAGCCTGAGTCTGACGAGGAGGGCTACACTCTGGTAAAACTCCACACACACACACACACACGCGCACACACACACCACAGAAAAGAATAAACAAAAATGTGTTATCTCACCATGTACGCAGTTTTGTGTTTATGACATGCAAGCCAAGAGATGATGATTTGACAGGTGATATTGATGTATATTAAACTTTTTTTTTTTTTACTCTCTCAATCAGAGTGGAAGGAGAAATGTTGACCTGGACTTGGCCTTCTCCCACAAGAAGAGAGGTAAAAACATTATTTAATTGGAATCGCAGAGATTTTTTGCGTTCAGACCATACAGGTGTGTAGTTACCTGTGTCTCTTTGTCCTCTGGTTTCTGTGTGGATAGTTTATTTGCTTCTGTTGGGGCAATTGAGCCCCAAGCACAAGAGGAGCTCCAAGCAAGTAAACGATGGCATGTTTCTATCTCTTGTTAGCTCCCAGCTCCATGGCTGCTCCTCCCATGCATCCCTCAGAGTGAGGGAACACCTCATAGACTAGTTTCCATGCAGTTTGCAAATCTGAACGGATATATGATTGCAGTATGTCTATCAATAGAGAGAGAAAAATTGAGAAAACACAGATCCCCTGCATGGAATATGTAGTTATCTTGCCATGTGACTGCACATTCTGACGAATGATGCCGTTTTCATGTAAGAAGTCATTGGTATTCATTCTCTGACGTCAGTGGTTATAATTGTTTGCTGGAAATGCAAGCCTGCAAACCATTTCACCTCTCGACTACAGCAATGCAGCACCAGTTATTGGAATACTATCTGCATTATTAATGAACTGGAAGTGGCCGATGAAGGTTCGTAGCAGCATGAAGGATAGCTATTTGGCTCTCTGGACTCTTACCCAACGGCATTTCATCTCAGCATATCTCATAACTGCTTAAAACAAATCGATCCATCCCCCCCACCGAGTTAAGTGGATGGAATTATACAGCTGAAATTCTCTCCTGTCTCTTCCCTCCTCAGGCCTGCTTCAAAGTTCCCCAGATTCTCTGGCTGAGTCATGGTTTCGGGCCAAATTCAGCCGCCAGCGAAGTTACGGCTCAGCAAACTCTTACGAAGAATCGGATCTGGACTTGAGCCGCTCCCTTGGCATCCACGCTCTCATTGACAACATGCTCAGCTTTATCAGCGGAGACGTGGGCATGGCTCCAGCTTTCAAGGAGCCAGAGGAAGGAATGTCTACCAGTCCACAGGCGACCACCTTGGCGATGGAACAGCAACAGAGCAGGGCAGAGGTATACGCAATCTGTGCTCCAACAACCCTGTGATGAGAATAAAGTTGTAGCACACACACATACAACATATGAACATCCTTTGTGTGTGCGCTGGCTTTCTAGTTGCGACTGGAGGCCCTCCACCAGATTGTGGTGTTGATTTCTGGCATGGAGGAGAAGGGCAGCCAGCCTGGGAACACAGACAGGTCCAGCAGTGCCTTCCAGTCCTCCTCCCTCCTCACTTCTGTCAGGTTGCAGTTCCTCGCCGGTTGCTTCGGGCTTGGCACAGTTTGCACTGGAGCGCTGAAAGGAGAGAGTGTCCAGCTACATCACTACCAGGTATCACACAGTTCACACCCATCACTGAAGGACTCTGACTTTGTCCTGACTGTTGGGGAAATGATCCGTAACATTATGAAATTTTATTTCAGGACGGCGTAAAAGCAGCCAAGAGAAGTCTTCAAGTGGAAATCCAGACAGCTGTCCATAAGATATATCAACAACTATCTGTTACACTCGAGAAAGCACTGCAAGCAAATAAACATCACATAGGTACGATTGATAACAATAGATTTGAAAAATTGGACAATAACAATACTATATGCTAAAATACAATACTTGTACTTTGCAGAAGCCCAGCAGCGCCTCCTGCTCGTGACCGTGTTTGCTCTGAGTGTACGTTACCAGCCAGTGGATGTCTCCCTCGCCATCTCGAGTGGGCTGCTCAACGTGTTGTCCCAGCTGTGTGGCACAGAGACGATGCTCGGACAGCCCCTGCAACTGCTGCAGAAAGCTGGAGTGTCCCAGCTCAGTACGGCGCTCAAGGTGGCCTCCACGCGCCTGCTGCAGATTTTGGCAATCAGCACCGGGTAAGAGATTTCAATTTGAAGCCCAAATTACGTGGAGTGATTGCATATTATTATGGTGATTTATATTCTGGGTTGAGTAGCAGAATAGATAATGTAGTGGACCGTTCTTATCCTCGTCCTCCATCTGTCTTTGTCTTTTGCAGGACTTATGCGGACAAGTTAAGTCCCAAGGTTGTTCAATCCCTGCTGGACCTGCTGTGCAGTCAGCTGAAGAACCTGCTGTCAAAGGCGGGGGCCCGACCCTTCTCCACCGAGAAGGACCTGGTGGACAGCAAACAGGAGGACAGCTCGGACACTGAGAAGAAAGACTTCAGAGGTGACAAATGAGCGTGGTGTGATTCTCTTTGTCAAAAAAAGAATGTTTCATGATTTGTAAAGTAATGAGACACAGGTTTGATGAAGGCTTATTTGATTATGATGATGATGACTTTATTATTCAACCTAACATTTTTAACTTATTCAAGAATATTTTGAGAAGTACATGGAACAACTCATAATCATTTCACTGTTTGTTCTTCAGCTTTGCTCCGCAAGCAGCACACTGCAGAGCTTCATCTGGGAGACTTCCTCGTCTTCTTGAGAAGAGTAGTGTCTTCCAAGGCCATCCAGTCCAAGATGGCCTCCCCTAAATGGACTGAAGTCCTACTCAATATTGCTGCACAGAAATGCTGTTCAGGTAGAAGTCGGCACAAAATTATTTGTGGACTAGTCCCCATAAAGGTCAAACCAGGCTCTGACATTCTGTGACTTTAAATTGTAGGTGTCCCTCTTGTGGGCAATTTGAGAACTCGACTTCTAGCGCTGCATGTTTTGGAGGCTGTCCTGCCTGCATGTGAGACCTGCATGGAGGATGATCAGATGACACAGGTACATGTTTTTGTTTGCACAGTTCAAAATCTATAACAGAAGGTGCTCGGGCAGGCGTCAGGCACTTAATGGATGCTGTTCTTTCCAGGTTGTGGAGCGCCTGTTCTCCTTGCTGTCCGACTGTATGTGGGAGGCTCCCATTGCACAAGCCAAACATACAGTTCAGATCAAGGAGAAAGTTCAAGAACTGAAATTGCAGGTGAACCGCTTTCTACGCTGCATTCTTCCTGGTGTCTCCCAAATATTTAGTTTTATACAGAAACTCATTGCTGATGTAATTTCAGGGAGAGGTGGAGGAAGAGGATGAGAATCTTCCTATCCAAGAAGTGTCCTTTGATCCGGAGAAGGCTCAATGTTGTGTAGTGGAAAACGGGCAGGGTCTGACTCATGGAAGTGGGGGTAAAGGCTACGGCCTGGCCTCCACTGGTATCTCTTCAGGATGCTATCAGTGGAAGGTAAAGTTCAGTGAAATGTGTATTCATTGAAAAACATTCAAAAGCTTTAACTGGAGACAGAACCCAAAAAGGTTAAAGGTTATAAACAAACAATCTACACTGTATTAATCCATTTCATTTCCTCGTAGTTCTACATCGTAAAAGAGAATCGTGGAAATGAGGGAACATGTGTGGGTGTTTCTCGATGGCCCGTGCACGACTTCAATCACCGCACCACATCGGATATGTGGCTTTACCGGGCATACAGCGGCAACCTCTATCACAATGGAGAGCAAACGCTGACTCTCAGCAGCTTCACTCAAGGAGACTTCATCACTTGTGTCCTGGACATGGAGGCTAGAACCATTTCCTTCGGCAAAAACGGAGAGGTGTGTGAAACGGGTCAAATAATGTTTTTATGTGTTATGCTGCTGTATTGAACACATTCCAGTGTGAACTTGTTCATGCATACAAACCGATTTTCTTGATTCAATGAGAACTGTGACTCCACAGGAGCCCAAACTGGCCTTTGAGGATGTGGATGCCACAGAGCTTTATCCCTGCGTGATGTTCTACAGCAGCAACCCTGGGGAGAAGGTTAGGCTTTCTAACTGGCCGGATGCCTTTGTTGATCGTGTTGACAATGGTTCAATTCCAGACTTACCCTGAGGTCTCAGTGTCAAAATATCCTTGAGTAAAGATGCTAAACCTATACCATTTAAATCCAGTATGTAAAATTTGGAAATGCTTTATTTCTCTCACGTTAAACATTACCTTTTAATCTCTCCAGGTTAAAATCTGTGATATGCAAATGAGGGGCACACCTCGAGACCTCTTGCCCGGTGACCCAGTCTGTAGCCCCATGGCCACCGTGCTGGCAGAGGCCACAACACAGCTCATCCGCATCTTACACCGCACTGACCACTGGACACATCGCATCAACAAGACCATGATCGAGCGGCTGCACAAGATCAAGCCGTGCTTTCGCGAGTCGACCAGTACCTCCGGCAGCACCGTGGGTCAGAGGCTGAAAAAGAGCCGCTCGGTGCAGAGCCGCGAGGAACACGACGCCCAGAGAGACGCCCAAGACACGCCAATGAGGTCAGAGGAGGAGAGAGGTCGCCACGGACGGCAGCACGGATTAGGGGAGCTGTCAGAGCACCACCTCAGGACACTCTGCACAGATGTGTGGCCAGTTCTGGCCGTGATCGGAGGAGCGGACGCAGGCCTCCGTGTGGGGGGAAGATGTGTGCACAAGCAGACCGGGAGGCACGCCACACTCCTCGGTGTGGTCAAGGAAGGCAGCACCTCGGCAAAGGTGCAGTGGGACGAGGCTGAGATCACCATCAGGTAGGTGGAGAACTGTTGTGCTGCGACTGCTTCGGTTGAACATGTGATCCTTGTATGTTTATAGATTATTTTGCAGTATTGACAGAGTTCTACTCCAAAGTACCTGCTTTGCTATGGTGTTGGCTTACCATTGCTGTTTGGTTAACACGTGCACAGATACTTTAACGCACTCAAAACCTGTGCAAACCCGGCTCTTCTTGCATCATCGTTTTTCTGCGAGTATCGGTCGTTACTGACTTCCCGCATCGCCGGAAAGGGAGTCAGGGGACTTTTTGCTTAACAGCATTGCTATGCATGATGTTCGGTGATACAGACATATGGACAACACATACACTGTAATGTCACAGCCACTACGATCACGTGTTTGAAGGAATGTGTGACTGCTGCACAACTGAAATGTGATTGCCCAACATTTCTCCGCTGGCTGTATTCACCCCCTCGATTCAATTTGATTCCTTCAAGCTTTTGCCTCAACCCCCCCCCTTTTCATTTCCTCTGATTTACATTAGTCCACTCTGTCCATTCGATTTTTCCTCCTCTGCATCTGCCTACCTATACTTGCTGGTTATTTCATTTCACTTCATGTCAAGCTGCATGTCGTAGATCCATAGTCACACATTTTCCCCAAACATTTCATTAATTTGTGTTTGTTCTGCATGCTGTGCTCTCTCCCTCTTTGTCCTTCTCTTTGTGTGTATCTCTCTGTCTTCATTTCTTTCTCTCTCTCTCTCTCTCTTCTCACTCTATTGGTGTTTCTGTCTTTCACTATTCTCTGCCCTTGTCTGTCTGTCTCTCTCTCTCTGTCTCACCCATCATTTTCTTTCTGTTACTGTCTGTTTTCTCCTGCCTTTTCCCTCACTTTATGTTTTCCTTCCCTTATCTCTGTTCACTTTCCACTCCCTTCTATTAAAGCTTCCCAACTTTCTGGTCGCCTAGTGACACTCCCCTGTACAACCTGGAGCCGTGCGAGCCGCTCCCCTTCGACGTGGCACGTTTCCGCGGCCTGAGCGCCTCGCTGCTGTTGGATCTCACCTACCTTACCAGCATCCACGAAGAGACCGCCGCCAAGCTGAGCGCACGCCGTCACGACAAGAAACACCGCAGCGCAACCTCCACCGGACAAGATGCGACCGCTAATGACGACAAGACAGATAACGAGGCCTGCCACCGAAATGAACAAAAAGATAACGCTGGAGCTTCGCCCACTGTGGTTACAGCCGTGGCGACCTCCGACCTCCGCATGTCACATAGTTTGGAAGAAGTGAAAGCACATGTAGCTCCCAACTCCAGGTCAGAGAATGAAATTTCCTCGGTGGTCAGTGCTGGCATAGAGGGTAATGACAGTATTTTCACCACGATTCCTCAAAACTCAACCGAGGGGAACAGGAAGAAGGGCCATGAGCATGGCTCCCGCAGCCACGAGCCTTCCTTGTCCTCAGCTGCCACTCAGTCAGAGATCCATGCCGTACAGTTATCCTACCTCTATTTGGGGGCCATGAAGGCCCTCAGTGCCTTGCTTAGCTACAGCAAGTATGCTGAGATGCTGCTCATACCAAAGGTAGGTTGATTCTTACACAGGCGCGCATGAGATGAGTTGCATTAAGCCATGAAACATATTTGCGTAAGACTTCAATTCTCTTTCTCTGTTTGACTGTCAAGGTACAACCAGAAGTAGCACAAAGTGGCCACAATGCCGATTTGAATGCCAGCCCCAGTGTTGGCACATCTGCCACCTCGCCAGTATGCCAAGAAGAGGTGGAGATGAGGGCAGCCCTACAGTTTCTCATGCGCCATATGGTCAAGCGAGCGGTGATGCGCTCGCCCATCAAGCGGGCCTTAGGTCTCGCAGATCTGGAACGAGCACAGGCCATGATCTACAAGCTGGTCGTCAACGGCCTGCTGAATGAGCCAAACGTGGGAAAGGCCAAGATAGGTGAGACTGACTACAAATGTGTTTGTCTTCATTCACCTATCTACAATTAGAGTTTCGTTGTGTTGAGTGGACAACAGATGTTTTGTTGTTTTTAGGACTTAAGTCTCCCATCATGTCTACCCTAGGAGTGAGAAGTGAACCAGAGGTCGAGGGCGAAGTTGTAGAGAGTGAGCAACCAGCACAGACCCCAGTCACCACAAGTCCCTCTGCCTCTAGCACAACCTCATTCATGAGCTCATCGCTGGAGGACACCACCACTGCTACCACCCCGGTCACCGACACAGAGACAGTCCCTGCCTCTGAGTCTCCTGGAGTCATGCCTCTCAGCCTCCTGAGGTCAGCACAGATACATGCCCAAACCAATATTCAGAGAGTGTAATTGTTTTGTCAACAGTGAAATCTAGATGCTCTTTTATTGATCCGCAAATCATTTCTGGGTAGGCAAATGTTCTCCAGCTACCCAACCACATCCCTGGCTCCAACCCGACGAGCCCAAACTCCTCCTGTATCCTCCCTACCCACCTCGCCAACCGACGAGGTGGGTCGCCGACAGAGCCTAACCTCGCCCGACTCCCAGCCCACAAGGCCAGCAAATCGAACAGGCACCTGTAAGTTTACCAGACCAACTGACTGCCACTATTGCCTGAAGAGAGGTTTTGTACATTCTAAGTATTTGACAAAGAACTGATTAAAGTTAACCATGATTAGATCAGGTGTAAGTAAAAATCTAACTTAGAATATCAATCAAACAAAGAATATCACATAATTTTTGAAATTAAAGTCATTATGTTGTTCAATTTTTGGATGAGGTGACATCTACAATTCTTAAGTGCGCATCTGCTACCACAAGTCCTGTGAACCTTCTTGTCAAATCAAAACGCATTCTGATCTTGCACTGCTTGTGCATTTTTGCTGCAGCTCTGTCAGACCCCAGCAGCAGGCTCTCCACATCTCCTCCTCCACCTGCCATTGCTCTCCCCCTGTTAGAAATGGGCTTCTCGATGCGCCAGATTACCAAAGCCCTGGAGGCCACTGGTGCGTAATGGTCCACACACACACACACCTACTGGCACTTTACTGTTAAAGAATGCAGTACATTAGTTTCAAACGATTGATTCAGAAAACAAGAAATAAAACCGCGCACTTAATTTTACGCATTATAAGCACTATTGATAATCTGTTTAATATCCTCAGTCTCTTTTGTGTACAAAACGGTCTGTCGCCCCTCTCCCCAGGCGCTCGGGAGGCTGACGCCCAGAACATCACTGTGCTGGCAATGTGGATGATAGACAATCCAGACACCGAGGACGAGCGGGACGACCTTCGCCCCGGCGGCGGTGGTGATGGAGACTCCTCAAGCACAGGTGCAGCTGCCTGTAGTGGAGGTGGTAAATCAATGGACAGGAGCTCATATCTGTGCTCGCTCGGGGATATGAGCACTGCAGATGCTGCAGAAATGGAGGAGGGTTTCAGTGAGAGGTACAACGCTTAATATTCAATATTACCGGTATATTCCCTCATTGACTTTCAGAACTACTGGTGAATAACGCTACTTTCCATTCACTCTACAGCCCTGAGGGTCTGGAGCAGGACTGTGCATCAACCTCCGGAGGTGCGCCACCTAGAGGTCGCTCTGCTGTCGGCAGGAAACACCGCTTTGACCTGGCTGCACGCACACTGCTGGCCCGAGCTGGTGAGAACCATATCAGTCGGAATAATTTTCCATCTCTGCGCTCAATCTAAGCGTATCTTCTCTCCTGCAACCCGTAATCCGTTAAGCCGGTCTGTACCGCTCAGTCCAGGCCCATCATACTCAGTCACGACGGGAGGGCGCAGCCCTGCAGCAGCAGCAAGACCCGGGCGCCCTTTATGACTTCAACCTGGATGAAGAGTTAGAGATGGATCTCGACGAGGAGACCATGGAGGCCATGTTCGGTCAGGACCTGGCCAGTGATTCCGACATTCTGGGAATGTGGATCCCGGAGGTACTGGACTGGCCAACATGGGTGTGTGTGACTTAATGCTGTGGCCAGAGGGCTGCCCTCACCTTTCTGCTTTTAAGCACCCCTGCAACATTTGAAAATCTCAGACAAATGTGTGCATGAAAGTGAGGATATCTCAGACCTCATTTGTGTAAGCAGCGGACTTATGAAAACTGACACAGGTATTAACCAGCATGAAAACAATGGCTGACGCCCCCCAAATTTTAGATGTTTAATAATAGTGTTATTCTTGTTAGACAGCTGTTGCTTGGAAAGCTTTATTGCAGATACTTCCACTGATTCGCCTTTATTAGATATTTCATTGCATGCATGCTCAACTCATGTTCTTTCCTCGTGTTTACAAGGCATAACAACTTTGGCTTTGTGTCTTTCATGGCTGTGTGTTGTGTGACGTACACGTGTGTGTCCATGTGTGCTCGTGTGTCCTTCCTCATTTGTACCACCCCCTTGCAGCACGTATGTGAAACGGAGGAGCGAGACGAAGTGGTGGTGTGCGAGCTGTGTGAGGCCAACGTCGCCAACTTTAATCAACACATGAAGAAGAGCCACCCAGGCTGCGGCCGCAGCGCCAACCGACAAGGATACCGCAGTAATGGATCATATGTAGACGGCTGGTTCGGAGGAGAGTGCGGCAGTGGGAACCCCTATTACCTGCTCTGTGGTGGCTGCAGAGAGAAGTACTTGGCTATCAAAAGCAAGGCTAAAGTGCCCGTTGTGGAAAGGTACGCACAAGACCTCTCATTGTGCTGAGTGCTGTTCCATTGCAACCAGGCCAGAGCTCTCTTTGAGGTGTTGGTCATTGTGTATACACACATCAAAGTAATTGTAATCATAGAATTTGAAGAGTGTCAGCTTGCGGTGATTTGTTCATGTCATTTTCCATCTGTGTGCTAAATATTTAGGCAAGGCAATGTCATTTGTTTGCGAATTTCATACCCATGGTCGGCTCAAAGTGCGTAAAATAAAAACTAAAGATTTCCAGTAATGCATCACGGCAACAATAATGGAAATAAAAATACATTTTTAAGAAACGCAAAATCCTAAACAGTAGAGGACAATAATAGCAATTACAACGATTAAAATGGTTTATGTTTGCAAGGTAAATTAATGATTTGAATTGAAATCTTAAAAAGGACATCATGCAAATGAAAGATTAAAATTGAACAGAGCTCAGTCATAAGCACAGGAGTTGTGAGGTGGTTTTAATCTGGGTTCATAAATGTTCACACGATTTAGGTACAAAGGCCAGGCTCCAGACCTCCTGGGAAAGCAGGACAGTGTCTATGAAGGTGAGGTGTTGACACGTAATTGAAACCGAAAACTTAATACAGCACATGCATACACTCATTGCACGGCAGCCTTCTGGGCTTTGCCCATGTGTACATACTTGTCTGAATTGTTTGTATGCGTATGCATCCTGTCATCACTATAGAGGACTGGGATATGCTGGATGTTGACGAAGATGATAAGCTGACCGGAGAGGAGGAGTTTGAGCTTTTAGCAGGCCCGTTAGGCCTGACAGAGCGCAGGATCGTACCTGAGGCTGTCCAGTTCCCTGACAGTGACCCATTGGGAGCCTCCATTGCGATGGTGACAGCTACCAACAGCATGGAGGAAACTCTTCTCCAAATAGGTCGGGATATAATTTTTTAAAAGCTTTCAATTCAATGAGCTCGTCCATCAAAATGTGTGTATCTTCAAATGCTATGAGACAAAATGATCTGCATCAATATGGTATACATGATTTATAGATTATTTGGATCACCCATGATCCTAGGTAAAAAAAAGGACATATGTATGGAGTGGTACTAAATACTTAATGTTCATCTATAGGTTGTCAGAGTTCAGTGGATAAGAGCTCATCGGGCAGGGTAACACTCGGAGAGCAGGCTGCAGCGCTCCAGAACCCACATGACCGCGTGATGGCTCTAAGGAGGGTGACTGCTGCTGCACAGGTGCTACTCGCTCGGACCATGGTGATGCGAGCCCTCTCCCTTCTTTCAGTGAGGTAGGCTCACACCTGTTTTCAGTGTTAAGAAATTTAAGGGACAAAGATGAGATTTAGTACAATCCTAAAATTCGCAAAGGTAGTGGCAAAGTGATAGCACCTGGTCGCACCATCAAATATTAACTGCATTTCACATTTGTCTCTTGTATTTTACCAAAACACAGTGGATGGCAGTGTTCCAAACTTCAATCATGGCTTTAACTGGCATTTGTCTTTATAGGAGAATGTGTTGCCGTTCTCTTTGCAAGTGCTAAGATTTTATTCTCTCCTTTTAACACCTCTTGTCTCCCCGCCACTTTTCCCTCCCTCTCAGTGGATCAAGCTGTAGTCTCGCAGCTGGTCTGGAGTCTCTCGGCTTGACAGACATCAGGACTCTGGTCAGGCTCATGTGCCTCGCCGCAGCGGGCCGAGCCGGATTATCTACCAGCCCCACAGCTGGCTCGGGCCACAGCGAGAGGCCCCGGGGAGCCACCAAGGCCAGCAAGCCCATCTCCTGTCTTGCTTACCTAAGCACAGCTGTGGGCTGTCTGGCCTCCAACAGTCCCAGCGCTGCCAAGCTTCTTGTGCAGCTCTGCACTCAGGTACATACCAACACTTAATTCCATATAACCATAAATCTGCGGCTACCGATGCACTGCCAACTTCTTAAAATGCAAATAGCACGTCATAACAGATATGCCACCCATAGAATTTAGTAACGGCAGTGGTAAGATGTGCAGCGCCAACAACGCAATTAAGTTTGCGGCAGATTTTTATTAACTTTTCTGTAGTGGTCATAGAGCCCCCTTCATTTTACTGGTTCATAATATACAAAACAAGAAGATACATATAAATTCCTTATTACCAAAGCAGCGAAAAGTCAATCACATTTATTATCATTTTTGTAATAATAATATCTTGGAATGCAGTATATGTTCTAGTAGTGGACAGCGCCCTCTAATCAGGATCCATTCACCTCCCCTCAGATACTCTGCTCATAGGCTATGTTTTCTTTTCTAAGTGTTTTCTTTTAACAGCATATGTTCTAGTTTATATCGGCACATGACCTTCACTCCTCTGTATTTGCAGAATTTGATCTCTGCAGCCACAGGCATGAACCTGACCACAGTGGACGATCCCATCCAGAGGAAATTCCTGCCCAGTTTTTTGCGTGGCGTGGCAGAGGAAAACAAACTCATTACCTCCCCAAACTTTGTGGTCACGCAGGCCCTCGTGGCCCTGCTGGCAGATAAAGGCGCCAGACTCAGGCCTGCTTATGACAAGGCAGATATGGAGAAAAGAGGTGTGTAGGATTCGCAGGGAAGAGATAGCGATAGCCAGTGTGTCCCAATTCACATCATATAGATCCGTTGTTTTTCTACATCAGCGGTGACTCTTTTCATTTTCCATCAATCAAAGCATAGAATCCATTGAATAGATGAGATGTTTTTTCAGGACTGCATTTGATTCATTTGTGCATGAATTTAATCTTCAGGCCATTATGTTTAATTTCACAATGTGCCCATACCCGAGCTAAAATGTGTTGTCCATTTTAGCATAATTAGCATGTTGTAATCAATAGTCATAGCGTCCAGTATCAATGATTATTCACCAGTTGTGTTTCGCCAATTCAATTGCGTTTTCAGTTTATGTTTGTTTTTCATTTGTCATGTTTTCCCATTTTTCGATCCTTTCACTCACTGGGCAACCTTGTCATTTTGTGTTCCGTGTCGAGCAGGTCTAATTGCGCATTTATATGCCCATCCCTCCCATAATCCCTCCGCTGTAGGGCCTCTGGAGCTGGCCAACGCTCTGGCGGCCTGCTGCTTGTCCTCAAGGCTTTCTTCACAGCACCGCCAGTGGGCTGCCCAGCAGCTGGTGCGCACGCTGGCTGCTCATGACCGCGACAACAGCCAAAGTCGCCCACAGACCTTCGCCGATATGGCAGGAGACTTGAGGAAGTGCTCCCTCATCAAGCTAGAAGCTCACCAGAGCAGGGTTAGTCTCTGTGGACTCTGGCTCAGAGTACCAAATTTTTTTTTTTTGTTGTGTGTTGCAATCGAGTCCCTGCTGCTAGTTCAGAGAATCTGTAAAATACTTGTGTAGTTCCTATGTGTACTTCGTTTGCCATTTGAACTGTATCATATGGTAAGTTCGCTCGTGTGATCTCACACATGACATTTGTAAGTAACTTTCTGTTTTTAGGAAAACATATTTACCTGTTAATCACATGGTCCATGGTGCTTCTCCCCAGGTTATCACATGTGGTTGGTGTAGTAAGAAAGGACTGCTGGCTACCAGTGGAAACGATGGAACAGTCCGGGTTTGGAATGTAACCAAGAGCCAGTACAGTCTCCAGCAGACCTGTATCTTCAGCAAGATGTAAGAGGCGTTTTGTAATCATGAGGAGTAAAAATGATGTTGCCAGCTGAGCCATCTTGAGTGTTTGAGGTGTTTTGCGGCTGCAATGTATCTCTCCTCCTCTCCTTTACAATAGAGACGCTGGTATGTGCAGTTACATATAGGCTTGTTTACATTGTTTTTTCTTTTCACATCATTAGGGATGGTTCATCTGAGGAGGGCTTGACATGCTTGGGTTCCCCTGGTGACACATGTCTGTCCCCTCTTGCTTGGAGTGTCACTGGAAAATACATCGCGTCTGCCATGGAGAACATGGTGAACATCTGGCAAGTTAATGGTAAATATTACCTTATTTTGTCTGTGATCTCATTCTTCCAACAGCATTTTAAATATGGTCTGAACTCAAATTGTTTTGAAAATAGCTCGCGCACTTGTGGCTCTTCGGGGCAGTTCTGATGTGTGAGGTCCACAGAATGTGAATGATAGTGTATTACGATTTTATAGCTGGCATTAAAAATAGATATGCTTGGGACTGGATGTGGTCCAATCAATATTTCCTGCCTCCCACCACATACCCTCAGCACACACCGTCTGTTCTTGGCCGCATTCAGTAGCTTCCAGGATGAAAGGCAGTGCTCACATTTTCGTTCACGTGTCCATTTGACAGCCTACTCTCATCATGTGAATGATTCTCTTCCCTCTAAGCTGCATGAAAATCAGCCGCTGCAATCTTGCCATCTGTGTAGATCATACATGTGTACTGCAGTATATTCTATTAAACATTATACCGCATTAAGACATGTTAGCATGTACATAACATTCCCTACACCTACACCTTTTCTTCTGCTGCAAGGTGGTAAAGGCCTGTTGGACGTGCAGCCGCACTGGGTGTCTGCTCTGGCTTGGCCCGAGGGAGAGGCAGAGGCCATGTGGAGCGGAGAACCCAGAGACCTTCTGCTGGTGGGACGTATGGATGGAACTCTGGGTGTCATCGAGCTGCTGGATGCCTCCACAATGCACCGCACCGAGCTTGAACACTGCTACAGAAAAAATGGTACATTGGCAATCACTTTTCACCGTTTTTATATTTCATTGCCTCTTCTATTGCACATGTTGAAGTTTTCCGGGAGTAACTTTCTATTTCCTGCATGCACTCTTTGTCCTCATAGTGGCAGTGATGACTATAGCCTGGTATTGTGAAGACAAACCCTTCGCTGTGGGCTACACAGATGGCAAGCTTCTGATAGGATCCAAAGAGCCTTTGGAAAAAGGAGCCATCGTGGTCATTGATGCACACAAGGTAAATCTGTGCCACAGCATTAAATAATAAGTTATAATGTGTAATTAAGGCTCTCTCAGTTTTTGCTTTTTAGGTCAACAGAAGTTGTATTATGGTATTGTGAGTAAAAAGGTATGTACTGTGACCCATTCCATGTGTTTCCCAGGAATCCATCACTAGTATGAAGTGGAGTCCCAACGGTCAGATGTTGCTGACTTGTGCCAAAGAGGAGACGGTGAAGCTGTGGACTTACACCGACGCCGAGTCCGAGTCGGGCTCTGCCTCGGGCTCTGGATGGGTTTGTCTACAAAGTCTCAGACACCCATCCCAGGTTAACAACGTGGCCTGGTGCAGCCTGCCTGGATATGGGAAGTCCCTCAGCATGTTTGCCGTGTATGTTGCCCTCTGACAAACACACTCACCTATGATGACACATATTTTTGTCAGGCAGTGGATTTTTATGGGAGGCAGCAGGTGCCAGTAAAATGGTTCACATCACAAATTGTAGTCAATCTAGGTCGATATGCGCAGGTAGAGGCACATTCGAATCATGTCATGTCGTGATTTTATGGACAAGACAAAGCACAACCCTTTTAAAGAGGTTTTTGATCTGTCATGCGTGTCAGAAAAAGTGATTTTTATAAGGTCTTTCTAGTTTGAAGTGATTGAAGTGGGTCTGCTTTCATGAGATACTGTTTTTTCCAGATGCTGCCAAAACGGATTGGTCTCTGTGTGGATCGCCCCTCAAGACGTCTCCAGCTTCAGAAAATCTATGTCCTGTAGTTCAGAGGGATGGTGGGAGAATGAAACACACCCTAAAATCTCAGTAAGAATCTAATTTGACGTTTTTCACAAATCATCTCATTCCCGACCAAGACCTTAAGGTTCTACGGTCATACGTGGCGGGTACATGTGCTCCCGATTAAGTGAAGACTCCATACAGGCCCAAACGATCCCTCTCAAACCTTTGCTATTCTCATGTCACAGTCTCGAAGGTGGTCGACGGATGGAGTAGTGTGTGTTTTCCAGCTAAAAGGCCACATCACTCCTGTAAGGACTTTGGCCTTCAGCCCCGATGGCCTAGCCCTGGCATCTGGAGGTGTGGGAGGCCTCATGAACATCTGGTCACTGCGGGTACGATCTGTGTAAATAGGCAGAAAATGCTTAATGAGAAAACTTGAACAAGTGACGATAGTGCAACGCAAATGCATGATTTTTAAGCTGCAATGTTCTGTGATTGGTTGACCGGGTGGCTATCTCCAGAAACACTTGATATTTAGTCACAATAGTCTGTATCTATGTCAAACAGGATGGGTCGGTGGTGCAAACAGTAGTTGCTGGCTCCGGAGCGATCCAGAATATAGTCTGGATCCCAGATGTGGGCGTTGCTGTCTGTTCCAACAGGTCCAAGGTAAAACTACCATTACATCACTTTTTCCCCTTTACTGAAGTGTCTTCTTCAGCGAAATTGAATTGCTATTTATTTGTTCTCCGGTCTGCTTCGTTTAACGGCTGAATGTCTGACCCAATGCCCAGGATGTGCTGGTGGTGAACTCCTCCAAAGAGTTCATGGCTTCCAACCACGTGTTAGCCACCTGCCGCACAGCTCTGAAGAGGCAGGGCGTTGTCGGCCTCAACATGGCACCGTGCATGAGGGCCTTCCTAGAGAGACTGCCCATCATGCTGCAGGAGCAGTACGCCTACGAGAAGGTATGATGAAACGTATCGGTATATAAGACATCACACCAGTCTGGTTATTCTGCTTTTGTTGTGGGTCTGCAAAGGGTTTTGACGGTGCTTTCTCCGTCTCTTTTCCCAGCCCCACGTAGTGTGTGGAGAGCAGCTGGTTCACAGCCCGTACATGCAGTGCCTGGCCTCCCTGGCCGTGGGTCTCCACCTGGACC
>OMPJ01038621.1:0-11165 GCA_900312935.1 Carapus acus | reverse complement strand
GGGGGGGGGTAAAAGTTAGAGGTGCTACTGACAATTGGGTGTGTTTCTAATCAGTGTCATCGTGGTGTAAGGGCACATTAGTTAATTACCGTGTGTGTGAGGGACATTAGGGATGTTAATCAAGGGGCTCTGGAAGTGTGAGTGTGTGAGAGAGAGTGTATGGGGGCGAGTGTGAGTGTGTGGTGGCTAGTTAAGGGTGGTGATGAGAGACGGAAATGGACACACTATCTCTCTATGTGTGTGTGTGTGTGTATGCATGTATGTATGTATGTATGTATGTATGAATTGTTTATTTATGTATTTATTCAATCATTCATTGACCCTAACCCTATTTGTTCATCTATTGTCTTTCATTTTGTTGTTGTCGTTGTTGTTGTTGTTGTTGTTGTCGTCGTCGTTGTTGTTGTCGTAGTCGTTTTTTTTATTTATTTTTTTTTATGAGAAACAATTTCCTTTTTACCATCACATCCTATATTAAACACCACAGGGGTCCCAATGGATGGCTGCCTCACTGACTGCCTGTGTGTTGCTTCCAGCTTTTCAAATCTCATGTGTCTTATTAAAGTGTGCGTGTGTGTGTGTGTGTGTGTGTGTGTGTGTGTGTGTGTGTGTACGTGTCGGTGCGACGCAACGCAGATTCATTTCCGAATGATTTGTAGGCCGCCGCCATGTTCGCGGCGCGCACGGCCGAGGCGTTAATCAGCACCCTGGACAGCTCCTCTCATCGTGAAGAGCAGCTCAGGATCCGCAATTGATCCCACAGGGAAAATACGTTTACTGCCATCTCTATACAAGAATGGAGAGGGGGAAGAAAAGACACACACGTAAACAGATATGAAATCTATAAAAATAGAATATATAAGATGAATATGAACAGACACAAATACATCTGTGGGGCTTCCTTGTCGCCCAGGGGATGGTGTCCAACTATCCATTGAACGGGAGCGACTGGACGTACAGGGGGTTGACTCTTGGCTGGTTCAAGCCTGTAGGATCATGAAGAACACCCCTCTCTCTCTCTCTCTCTCACACACACACACACACATATACACACACTCAGCTCCCGTGGTCGGGCCAGCACCTCTGCAGCCACGCAGCCAAAACACAGAGACTGAAACAGAATTTCTTCCCACAGGCCATTAGAACCATGAACATTGACCTCACCAGGGCACAATCACACACACTGCCAGTCACACGCACACACACGAGCACTCGAAGGCACATAGAGAACACACACACAGCAGACACACACACTCACAAACAGTCACTATCCCAGTGTTAATAACTGTAAACTGTCCCTACGGACACTCTATTCTTCTTCCTAACTTGAAGACTTTGTTGTTGTTGTTTTTTTGCTTTCGACTGTTATTTCAATCAATTAGAAATATTTACATCTCCCTGAGCTTTGCCACTTTTATTTCAATGCACATCCTGCATGAGCCTGGGACCAATAAAACGACTGAATCCTCAATCTTTGCCTTTTTGGCAGATGATAGCTAGATGATAGCCAGACGCTAAAAGACAAACACTGCTGTGAATAAAAGAGCCAGATATCAAATTGTTAGTGCCAGAGACTGACAGTTTCGATGAACAGCTCCTCATTCCACCAAAGCAACAGGCAACATCTGATCATTTCACCATGGCGACAACTATTGTCTCGCTGAATCACTGATAAACAGGAAGTTAGTGGGGTGGACATACATGTTAACAACAATTGTACAGATACAACAGGATGGAGCTCGTAGCTCCGATCGATCTTTTGTGTTTTTTATTGTGTTGTCTTCCCCCTTCACGCCTCTGACATGTTGTGAAGCGGGCACAGGGTGAGTATCCTCAGGCTTTCATTGCCCTCTGTTTGGTGCTTTGCTGCCCATTTCAATAACCTTATGTAAGTATGCAAATCACCCTGCTTTGGTGGGGTGCAACTTCTTTCCAAGGACTCCTTGAGGGAATGTGAGAAATAATACGTGTGCATAATGTAGAATAGAGAGCAGCAGCCGTGTCCGCGCAGCCTCACACACAAAAAATCCGCTGGTACATGGTAGCATGTAATGCCACGGAACACTTTCTCATTACTATTCATCTGTGCTTTATTTTTTCATTTATCTGGCATCTACCATCCATCACCACGTCCATCCATCATCCCTCTTTGTACTGTGTGCCTTTCTCTCTATCTCTCTCTCTCTCTCTCTCCCTCTCGCTCTCTCTCTCTCTCATTACTTATGCCCAATTATGCTGGAATGACAAGATTTGTGTTGCCTTTGCAGAGGGGAAAACACACACACACACACGCACACACATGGACACAGAGATTAAAATTCATGCTCATTTGAGCAGTCTGTGACTCTTGTGATGCCGCCAAAATGGGACACGTGTCTGCAGCGGCATCTCTCTCGCTTCTTCCTTGACCAACCCAAGGACGTTCTCACATCTGCCAACATCCCGTAAACCAAACCGGCCGTGCTCCCAGGGAGGCTGATGGGAAAGGCGTCTTTCGATCAGTTCTCGTGTGATGTGAGAAGTGGCGCCGGAAAATGTTGAGTGACTGTCGAAGCAGAGACAAGACACCTGCCGGTAAAATCACTTTCTTTCCTCTGAACACTTCCACTCCAAAAACACAAACAAACAAAGGAGCCCAAGGGTGGTTTTCGCAGTCCAACAAGGCCGAGGCAGCCGCGTCTGTTTGTATTTCTGTATCCTTATAACATCATCTCGAGCGATTGCCAGCCATTGCTGCATGTTCATTCCTGCCATTTAACTCTTCTCTTTTACGATGTTGTGATTGCGGCACTCACATTTGATTGTAGGTGCTTTTACCTGAGCACGACAGGCGCGGCAGACGAGTCGTGGCTGATTCGAGATGGCCCCGTGTTTTTATTTACGGCAACCGGGCTTTAATCATCTTAAGGAAATGGAGAGACGCTTCATCAGTCATGCGGTGCTCCTCAGCGCTGCATAAACCAAACACCTGCTCGGAATCCACCACAGAGAGGAAGCGTCTCATAATCTCTGACAGGTAGTTTCATAAATAGTTTGCCATTTGCATCCACTGGCTATGACTCACGCCTCCTTAATGCCCTCAGAGGGAAAATACAAGATTAATTAGATTATATTTACCATACTTATCTCTCTAAGTTATGGAGAGTAGATCCAGTCTAATCAGAAGATGTTTTTTTCTTCAGTACGTTCAAGTTCAACATATTCAGCTGCCTTTTTTCTTTTTTCTTTTTCTTTGTTGGAGACACATGCAGACACACACTCGGCCTGTGGCCTTCATTCCACATGGCTGGCCTTAGCCCAACACACCCTGCAGCCGTGGCGACCTCCGTCTGAGAGGCTGACCGGGTCATGAGCAGAGGTCAGCGTCCTGGTTAGGACGTCACGTTATTGATCCTGGTGTGGCGATAGACATGGAGATTTACGTGAATGAGTCCTCGAAGGACACAGCTGGAGCATCAGCGAGTCCGATGGTGGAAGATGAAGAGAGGAGGCGAGTAAAAGCAGGTGGCATTATGATGATGATGAGGAGGAGGATATTATTATTATCTATTTATTTATTTTTTGTAGCAGAAGTAGCAGTAGTGGCAATAGTACAATAGAGGTAGTTGTGGGAGAAAGCGTAGTCGTAGCAGTAGCAGTAGTCATGAGAGTAGTAGTATTAATAGTAGCGTAGCAATGGAAGTAGTGGTTGTAGTAGAACTAGTAGTAGTTGTAGTAGTAGTAGTAGTAGTAGTAGTAGTGGTAGTAGTGGTAGTAGTGGTAGAAATATTGGTAGTATCGGTAGTCAAAATAGTGGTTGAAGTAAGAGTAGGAGTCACAGTGATAGTAGTAGTAACAGCAGTGGGAGTAGTAGTAGTAGTGGTGGTGGTGGTAGGAGTAGTCGTGGTAGTACAGTAGTAGTAGTAGTAGTAGTAGTAGTAGTAGTGATCGTTGTAGAACTAGGAGTAAAAGTAGCAGTGGGAGTAGTAGTGGGAGAAGGAGAAGTACTAGTAGTTATAGTAATGATAGTAGTAGTCAAAGTAGTAATGGAAATAAGAGTGGTGGTATTCGTAATATCCGTGGGAGTAGTAGTAGTAGTAGTGCGATTAGTAGCAGTAGTAGCAGTGGAACTAGTAGTGAGAGAAATGGGGGTAGTCTGAGTAGTTGTTATGGGAGTAGTAGTAGTAGTAGTAGTGGTGGTAGTAGTAGTAGTACTAATAGTGGTCAAAGACTACGACTACTACTACTACGACTTGTAGTAGTAGAAGTAGTAGTAGTAGTAGTTGCAGTTGGAGTAGTAGTGGTGGGAGAAGTGATAGAAATGCAGTAGTTGCAGTAGTTGTCATAGTGGTAGTACTTTTTCCACATCGTCAAGTATACAGCGTCAAGTATTGAGTGCCTTGCTCAAGGGCAGCGTGACATCACCAGGTAGATTCATGTCATACATTCTAAGTGACGGGATACAGACACAGCTGGGCCGTGTTATGATTACATGTCGTGTCATGTGCGGACGGCAAGCGGAGGGAGGTGAAGGCGTCTGGTGAACACACACACATACACACACACACACACACACACACACGCCCGGTGGAACATCTGTCTCACCACCCACACGGGCTGCAGGCACCACGACATCCAAACCTCTCAGCAGGGGTGCAGGCCCCACATCAGCAGCAGACCCAGCAAGGATGAAAAATGCATATCCTACTTGGAAGAGTGTACAAGGTAGAATCAGGTGTGGCAGGACACACGGTGTGTATGTGTGTGTGTCTGCGTCTGTGTGTGTGTGTGCCACTATTTGCATCACCACAGGCGGCTCTCTCCTGGACAAAGACAAGGAAAAGCACTCTATGTGGTTTGGAGCGGGTATGAGTTCTAAGCAGATGGGGGGGCGACGCCACACACTCTCAAAAACTTTCCTCTTCACCCCCTCGCCGAAAAAAATAAAATAAAAAACAAACTTTTCTGTCATCTCACTGTGGCTGTTACATAAAGGAGGACATATGAATTAATCAGCTGACACACCGATTTGGGAAGAGAACCTACGCCTGTCAACATGTCGACAATGCGGAGACATGTTAGCGCCAAGGGAAAATGCAATCAGAATATTAGACGATAACGCGTGTAACACCACCCTCTTTTTCTAAGACTTTTTGCGTCGTGTGTGCCGTTGCTGAGTGTGAACCGCTTCAGGCCGCCGGGCTTCCAATCTGTCAGCGCTCCAGGGCCGCAAGCCAGCGTATCAATCACGGCGATGGTGTGACGGTGCCTCAAAATGGGCTCTCACTCCCGGGCTGTTTGCGTTTAACCCGACCGCCGAGGTAAGACTTTTGCTGAAATGCGGCCAACTGCTGCCACGTGGACGGGCAGCGTCGCTCATTAAGGTCACCAGGACGGGAGGCCTCGTTTGACTCTGCTCGCTTCTGTCTTGCTCACGCATGTGAGGTACATTTTTCTCGGTTAGATTTCCATATGTTTTGACATTGTTCTGTTTGTTAAACTTTGTTATTTAAAAAAAAAAAATCAGTTAACATTTTATTCTTTCAGTGACAGCAGGTGAGGCAGGGTCTCCTCCTGCCTCCCCTGACCTCATGTCACAGGTATACTTTATATCATACATACAGTATTTGAGGGGTGGGCAATTAATTTTTACCAGGGGCCACATGAGAAACCTGAATTGTGTCAGAGGGCCACCAACTTTCTTCCATTGTTAAATGCTCTAAATCAAGCATTTTGAATAGCTGGTACTGATATTCTGATATTTTATGTTGCGTATGATTGGCCTTACGCGGGCCGGACAGGGAGGTACAAAGGGCCGGATGTGGCCCGCGGGCCGCAGTTTGCCCAGGTCCGCTTTATTTTGTATTTCTTTACATCTGAGCCATTCGATCCTGCGCCCCATGGAAGTCACATCAAAACGACTGCCTCAGCCCCAAGAAGTGTGACGTTACTTTTCTTGCAGTCCAATGTTACCATGGAGACGCAATTCCCTACAAAAATGAGAAGATTTGGGGAAACAGGGTGCGTGCATTGGAGCTGCTCTGGTTTTTAAAGGATAAGTGTGCTGCTCAGTGAGGTTGGAGGCTCACAGCCGCGGGCTCAGAGCCTTATTATGTAAGGGCCCACGTATTTGGTCCCAAGGCCGTAAGAAAAGGACACGGATTGTGTAAGGAATGCAATCAGCAACCTCTCTGCTTTCTACAAAGCTGTCCCACCAATGAAAAAAAGAAATATTGGCAGTGGTGGGATTCGAACCCACGCCCCCGAAGAGACTGGAGCCTTAATCCAGCGCCTTGGACCGCTCGGCCACACTACCTGCTGCTTATGTGAACCGCTGCAGGCTGCTTCGTGACTGGTGTTTGTTTATGATTTATGATTGTACGATGCAATACAATACAGAATACCGCCACAGCACAGTCAGTGTAAAGAGCTAAAAACCCATAAATTCTACAGTGCCACCAAAAGAAACTAGCAAATACTTCATCGTTACAACAAGACGTATGACTGAAAGCGCGGGCGTCGAACTCAAGGCCCGCGGGCCAGATGTGGCCCCCTGCATCATTCTATGTGGCCCACAAGTGCTTGAATGACTGTTTCAGTATAAATCTCCTTCTTTGAAACGCGCATTGACCCACAAACTTCATCTACCAAAATGCATGTGGATCAGCTGTGCATCAACTAGATGCACACTTTATAGAATGTCAGTTTGTGAGGAAACACCATTGCAGACCAAGTGCGAAAATCAAATTGTCAAAACTTGTTGATGGATTGTTAACTGATAAGAGAGCGATATGATAATAGCAACGATCTGGCATATTTCTATATTGATATGAATGAAAAACTTGTAAATTGAATAAGTAAAAAAAATGTTAATATTAGACATCTTTACATTTGTAGTTACATTCTACATTAAATCACATTCATACCTTCTAAAAAATTGCCATTATCATCTGGCCCCTCGAGGGCCACCACCATGCCTATGTGGCCCTCGGTTAAAATGAGTTTGACTCCCTTCGCCAGGTTTACTCTTATTTTGGTGTAACACATGGACAGATTTGTTTCCTTGAGTCTCCCAATCATGCTAACACAATATCGGTACCCCGAATTCTCCTAAACCAAAGATGCCAAACTTGCCCGGCTCCTTTGCGTCCTCCTGAGCTGCAAACATGCAAGAGGCGGCGGCCAGCGTTTGACCTCAGGAGCGCAGTTGGGGCAAAACGTGTCTGGCACACACTCCGCCCCTTTCAGACGGTATTTGGCGTGTGTGTGCCACGCTAAGCAGACATAATCTCCCCTCCCAAAGGCAGATCACCGCGAGTTTCTGCTGCTCGGCAGCGGTTTGTGTTTCCGAGGCTTTTGTGTTCTCCTCATCATGGAGGATTTATCAGAGCAAACACACACACACACACACACACGTTTGCGCATAGACCGCGATTCAATCCAAACTCACTGAAGCAGATAGTGCAGATTACATACCAGGGAACAAATGCTGAAATGGAGGACGAGAAAAATTTGTAGGCATACCGCACCAAAGCAACAGAGAAAAAGAAAAAGAACGCCGCTGCTGTTGTGCGTTTTGCATAATGTTGTTGTGTTGCTGTGAATTTTCTATTTCTCTCTCAATCCTCATGGTGAGCGAAGCCAACTTTAATGTGAGAATGCCGCCACACTACTGACACATCCACAGATGTGTGTGTAACTGTGTGTGTGTGTGTGTGTGTGTGTGCGTGTGTGTGCCGAAATGTGCATTTCCTCGGGGAGTTTCTCTTACAAGGACGTTTGTTTTTTCCCTCATAATTCAACATGAGCGGCGTTGCTGTGAGCGTGAGTTCTTTCTCCAGTGAAATGCTAATGCTGCTAGCAACCGCAGTCTCAGCCTTTTTGTGTGTGTGTGTGTGGGTGATCTTAATGTGCATTCCTCTCCACTAATTAGCCACAAGAAAGTATGACTTTTCCACCAAATGAAATGAACAAATACTTCAGAGCAGCAACAACAACAGCTCGACGTGTGACTGGTGCTTTTATAATTAGCGTCTTTTAGAAAACGGAAATGGGAACTCGCCTCGTTTTCTCTCCAAATTGGGGAAAGTGAAGGGAAAATGAGACAAATGACGTGGGCACTCTAACCTTCCAAAGTGACAGGAGTGCGCAGGCTCATTTTGGAATATTAGTTTGTATTAGCTTCCATTAGAAGGCAAATCGAGCAAAAAGAGAATGTTTGTACAATCTGCCTCTATGTCCTTCCTCTTCCTTATTGTGGCCAGACGGAGGCAAATGTGCGCTCAGTGACCACTTTATTTGATCCACCTAGACAGCGCAATGCAACTCTTGAGTGTAATAGTCTTTTAAAGTGAGTTGCTAAGAGTATTAGAAATGTTTTGTTTTGTTATGGGTTATTTCTTTTGTGATTTTTGCCACTGGATAACCCTGATGACATCATTGACTTGCTGTAGTATGTCGTAGATAATTGTACAAAAGACTTTGGGGATGTTCTGAGCTCAGAATAGAGCTGTACCTGGTCCACCGTGAGTTTAAGGTGTGTGTGTGTTTGTGTGTTGATGTGGTTCCTCCCTTAACCTGTGAGGTAGTGTGGCCGAGCGGTCCAAGGCGCTGGATTAAGGCTCCAGTCTCTTCGGGGGCGTGGGTTCGAATCCCACCACTGCCACGCTCTTCCCCTTTTTTTCCTTTCTTCAACTGGTACCCTGGTTGTGGAGACAGAAGAGGCTGTGGTGCCCTAATCCTAAACCTAGACCAGAGAGGTTGAATTCCAGGACATTTAAAGTCCTTGAACGGGGGACCATACCTACTCCCTCAACCCAGCCACGTCCTATGCACCTTTGAATGAATTGATTTAAAATCAATTAATCAATTAACTCCTGTCTTTGTTTTTCTGTCTTTATGTATGTGTTTTATTTATTTATTTATTTATTCATTCATTCATTCATTCATTCATTCATTCATTTATCTATTTATTTATTTATTTATTTATTTATTCATTTTTTCCTTTTTTTTATTCGTTTCATTATTTATTTTCTTGATCACAAGATCAACAGATCAAATAAATGTCTACTTACCTACCTTAAGAGGATGAGAAATGCAAGAATATTCCCCAAGGAATTATGGGAAAAATGGCCGCCACAGGCAATGAGCCATGGTACAACAGATGGCACAGAGAAGCACCATTGGACTGTTTTTTTTTTTTTTTTTTTGGTTGTCCTGGAGCCGCTTGGTGCGGTGGTGGTGGTGGAGGTGGTGATCAACGCCAACATCTCTGTGGCAACTGCGTGGAAACTAAAGGTGGAACAGAACGCGAATCTCTCCGCAAAACAAGAATCCAGCTATTGGTGGTTTGTTTGCCGGGGTTTTTGCTCCCAGATGAAAACGTGACAGGGCGACGAATTGGATTCCATCCCGGGGCTTCGCTCCACCCGCCCGCCGCCGTACGTCTTCGCACGCCTCGCTGGGCTTCCGACGCCTCCGATTGGAATTTACAGCGTGGGAGGCATGCGGCGAGGACTGATGGGCTCCTCGCCTCGTTTCCGCCAGGCTGCTTGCGTAACGCGTTGCTCGGCCCGAGGCCTCGGCGGCGGCGCCGCGCACGTCGGTTACTCATGACAACCGTTGTTAATTCGCCCTTCCTTGCGCTCGCCGTCTCCCGTTCCGGCTGCGACTAACCCTCCGCTAATAGCCGGGCCTGACATATCCACAGTTCAGGGTCGTTAACTCTCTGCAAACACCGGCGGATAGCGAATCACAAATAACTAAGCCCGCCGACCGGGATTAATCAATCTGGATTAATAGGCGTCGTCTGAACTCGCGGGGCGCGGGAGAGGAGGAGATAAGCCTATTATTTTCCATGGTCGGAGCGTTTGGATAACACACGGCAGCGTTCAGCAAAACATAAATGACTTTCTAAATGGGTTGCAGGCGAGGATTTGCACCCCAAGCGACTCGCTGCGCCCCAAATTAGCATCAGAGTTAGAACCAGAATCAGAACCAGAAATGGTTTATTGATCCCAGAGGGAACAGGCATCAATTTCGCACCAGGTTTTCTTCATATGGTTGTCTTTTGTGGAGGTGCCCGGTGGATTGTAGCGCCTGGAACTGGTTTGCTGTTCACATGGAACCAAAAAAATTGGATTTCAAATGAGAATTTGGTGGAGAAGCCGGGATCTGGCAGCTTGTCTGGCTGATATGGGCGGATTTGTCATTTAATTTCTTTAATCTTGCTTTCAAAAAGTCACAGAAAATTGCAAGATTAGTTTCATCTAAGGGGGCTGAGTGGGGTGGAGGCAGGGCTGGGTGAAAAAGTTTCAAAGTTTGCGGAGAACAAAAGGCAAAAGTTGGAAATAAACATGTAAATAAAAACTAGAAAGCAGAAATTATTCCAGATTGAGATGATCAGGCAAGATCAGGCAAGCAAATGCACGAGCAAATGTGTGTCTGTGTGTGTGTGACACACGATATCAGGGGATGTCTGGGTATGCTGAGGGCCACTAGTGGTCAAAAGGTGAACTACAGTCTCTCTTATTGTCTTTTCTCGTAAAAAAGAAAGTAGTAAGTCAGCTCTGCTTCGACCTGTGAAGCAACTCATCACGTGGGTTACCCAGAATGCTTTGCTGGCCGTGTTTCGCCTCAGCCTGAGGCCGTCGCCGTCCTCACCTGCAGGATTGGAAAACATTCCCCTGCTCTAGTTTTGGGAGGAGGGAGCCGGGAGCTTTGCAGTTGGGCGGATAATTAGTCTTCCGAGCGTCGGCCAGCTTAAGCTCAGCAAATCACCGCCGGGCGCCGCCTCGCTCCCCAGCCGCTCTAAACGCATTCGTCAGAACCAAGACAGACTTTCTCGCTCCTGATTGCTGGGAAGGTTCGACAAACAGGCTCAACCCCGTAGAAGGACGTTGAGAGTTTACAGAAAAACACTCTGCAAAATTCTGCACCTATTTATGATGAAATGTTGCCTCGCTCGAAGGAACAGCCAGCGGCCAAGCAGCTGCACCTGTGGACGCTAGAGTATGTGTGAAGTACACACTCACGTACTTAATGTGTGTGAAGTATATTTCTCAGAAAAAGAAGCATCCGCATAGAGACTTAGAGACGCATAGAGCAATACTTAGGCCGGGAGTAATGATCTCTCCTCTCCTCTCCTCTCCTCTCCTCTCCGCTCCTCTCCTCCCTCCCTCTCTTTC
>OMPJ01038620.1:0-15137 GCA_900312935.1 Carapus acus | reverse complement strand
ACGGGGAGGCTGGGTTTGTATATCAACGCTCCCAAACATCCGGGCACAACCCAAACATCAGCGTGTCCATGCGTTTTTGTCTCGTCGCATACACGTCCACCGTCACCTCACCTCATCTCCTCCAGCCCCACCTCCACCCACTGCCCCCTCCCATTCACCCAAAACATTTGTTTGCCTGTGCAAGCAAATCCAAAGCTTTGCGTGTACATGTGCCAACCGCTAAGAACGCGCACCGACGCGAATGAAATTGCGCGTACGCGTGCCGGACATCTGATCAAAGAAAAAAAAAACGATGTAGCCGCGTCTCCGCCTGGACGCGCTCAGAGACGCCGTTTGTGTGTGTGTGTGTGTGTGTTTCGTGCGTGAACATGAACGCTACATGAATTGTGTAAGTGCCTCTCTGCCCCCTATGTTGTGGTTTCTCCTTTTTTGAGAGGGTAATCTCCTTAGTTTGACTCAATAAAATGAAACTCACAGTTGTCAGTTTACAGTCGTCTTTTCTGGCCGATTCACCTCTGTTTCACACAGATGCACACACTCGCGCACACGCACACCTCCTCACCCTCGCTGTCACCTCTGCATCTTGGTTTAACAGTGCTGTGTGGCTTGGAACCTCACTTTTTTTTTTAAGTTAGCATCGCCTTTTCCCCGCAATTGTGACCTAGAGTTATAATTAATTTTGGAGAGTTCCTGCATGAGGAAGAGGTGTGTGTGTGTGCGCGCCTCTGCACCATCTGTGTGAATGCTGGGCATGTACATTCGCAAAACTTTGAGAAATTGACCCACGTCCATCCCCTGTCCCATGTCCCCTCTGTATAGACACGCTTAGTGGGACCCCCCTTCCTCCCTCGTCCTAATTGATTCTGGTGTAGACCAATCATAGCCATGGCACATCATTTATGGGAAATCATGCATGGTGTTGTGGCTGTGGTACTCTTGTCCATACATCATAGACGGCGGTCCATCTTGGTCCTATTTGGAATGAAGTCGGTGGAGTTGCTTGCATTTTAGCTCAAGTCCTCTCCACTCTGTACATGACCACTACATCGTACATTGATGTCAGGGCATCGGCGTTAATTTGTGATTTTTAAGATGCTCGTTGACAGAATGAAGCAGAGCTTTGATTCGATCGGGGAACACTGCATGAATTCCCATGATCCTTTGGTGGCATGGAAATGATGAAAGGGAGGCATTTTCTAATGATTTTGTAAAGACTGTGAAACTATCATCTGAAACTGAAATATTAAAATCCATGTTGATGTAAAAGATGTTGTTTGAGTCTTTTGTCACTCCCTGAAACAGAATTCAGAAGAACTGAGCAGGCAGTGCCCAATATTTCACACCACTGCATTGATGGAAATTCTATGTGCGTCGTGGCTACTATGAGGTTGTGCTAAGTACTTGTTTTTGTTCATTTGTGTCACACTAAGATACTTATTTTCCAGTCACACTCTTGCATTGTTTCTGTTTTGAGTCAGCATTGAAATCGTTATCATTTTAAGTCAGGGGTCGGCAACCCAAAATGTTGAAGGAGCCATATTGGACCAAAAAAGTAAAAAAACAAACCTGTCTGGAGCCGCAAAAAAATTTAAAAGCCTTACATAAGCCATATTAATGAATCAAATATTTGTTCTTAACATTTTTATAGCATTGGAAACGTTCAGAATCTTTATGTCACATTCCTCCTCCCGGAAAAACCATATTAAAACAAAAAATTTTTTTTCCCATTTTTAGCCATTGTCACACATTTTTGAAAATGCTCCAGAGAGCCACTAGGGCGGCGCTAAAGAGCTGCATGCGGCTCCAGAGCCACAGGTTGCCGACCCCTGTTCTAAGTCATACAGTCCAAATGTTTTAATGTGTGCAAGTGTGAATGCAAAGGAACCGAGTGACTGAAATGACCTTTTGAGACGATCAAGCTTTTTGGTAATGAAAAATTACAGAGACAAGTTTGCTAATGCTTTACTGAAGTGGGCTACATTTTACAGTGACACACACACACACAGTGACGCACACAGGTGAACCCTCTATCGTTGATGTGAGAGTTCAGCTTGACCTCTTCATCCTGTCCCCAAAAGGATGCGTGCTTACGTATACAAACTGTTCTCAGCCGTCACTCACTCTCCCTTATAAAACACGCACAGACACATGCACAGCAGAAACATTCTAAGAAAAGACAAAACTAAATGGTTTGCTACACATTCCATGTCGATATGCCACACACAGAGTCATACACTCACACACACATACGTGGGCGGGGCAGAGCTAACACAGCTAACACATTGACTCCTGAAACTCTACAAGATTAAGACTGTCTGTGATGTTCAAAGCTTAAGACTTACAAAGTACTGACAACAGCTGTGTGTATGTATCTGTGTGTGTCGGGAGCTTTCTGAGACTTTTCCAGGTTGTGCCCCCATACATCCGTTACAAAGATGAACAGGCGTGTGTCACTGTGGGAACATGAACGAGTCAGATTTGTGTCACGTTCCGCAGAATGTGGGGGTGTGTGGTGTGTGTTCGATCCGTACGTACCCGTGCGCTGTTTCCATTTTCCCCGCTCTAGTCATCCTGCCCTCCACCAGAGGGCTTGGTGACCTGGACGATCTCCACTGAGGTGAATCCTTTAGTGGTTGATGCCCGGGTTCGTGTTCTAAGCTTGTTTAGTGCCATCTCGGCCATCTCTGCCCGTTCCTCGGCATCATCCAGCTCGTGGATCGTCTTCTTGTATTTGGACAGGCTGCAGTTGGCCTGCTCCTCCTGCCACGGCAAAATCGGTCAAAGTCAGACCATAAACAAAAACAAATCTCAATCTCTAGCTCTCTCTTTCATCCATCTCCCACTCACAGCATCCTCTATCTGCCGCTTGTAGGACTTGAGCTTGTTCTGGAGTTTCTCCACAAGCTCCTGCATACGCTGGTTGGTCTTCTGATCCTCCTCCGTCTGGAAGACCAGCTCCTTGAGGCGGCGTTCTCCTTTGCGGAGATTTTTCACCGTCTCCAAGTGACGCTTCTGCTCCTGGTCTAGATCGTTCTCCAGTGCTTTGATCTGAATTTTAGAAGTTTGTACATTTGAATTAAGGCAGATTTCAATAATTTTTGGTCAGAGCTCACGCGGTGCCTTCACGGTAACCTCACCCTGGTTTCCAGCTTCTGGATGGTGCGTTTGCCAGCCTTCATGGCCTGCATCTCAGCATCCTCCAGCCGTAGCGTCAGCTCTTTGATATTCTGCTCCTGGTTCTTCTTGATCCTCTCCAGATGAGCGCCCCTGTCCTGCTCCTGGCGAAGCTCCTCGCACAGCCGTGTTGCCTTCACATCGAGAGGACACACAGTTGAACTCACATTTTACACAATTTAAATCGACAGAGTATGGTCCATCTTCCGCAGGCCGACAAAGTAATCGCTGGTCATGTTGCTCACGTCAGTCACAGCTTTCTTGGCTCTTTCATCAGCGACACGGAACTCTGAGATCAGCTCCTCGTTTTCACTGGAGAGTCGGGCTAGGTCAGCCTCCAACTTCCTCTTCAGGATGGTCAGACTCTGGTTCTGCATGTTGATCTCGTTGTGCCTCTCGGAAAGGTCCACCAGCTCCTGCTCTATCAGCTTTCGGGCTCTCTCCGAGGCCTCCAGAGCTGCTCTCAGCTCCTCCATCTCGGCCTGCGTCAGGGCCAGACGGCGCTCCTGGAGGCCGTACTTCTCCCTCAGCTCATCGTGAAGCCGAGCCTCCTCGTCCATCTGCACCTGCAGGTCCTTAAAGTCGGGACGTGGACGCGTCAGAAAGACTTTAAACACTTAAACCCAACGTGGCGCTTAATGGAAACATCCTTATCCTACCTTGATCTGCTGCTGCAGCCTCTTCAGGGTTTTGACCAGCTCGGCATTGTTCCTGTTGGCGTGGTCCAGCTGGACCTCCATCTCGTTCAGGTCTCCCTCCATCTTTTTCTTCATCCTCAGGGCCTCGGCGCGACCTTTGGCCTCCGCTTCCAGGCTGGTCTGCAGGGACTCCACTGCACGTGCATGATTCTTTCTGCACTCAGGCGAACACAGGGTGTACAAGTTATGATTCAGGTCAGATCCAACTGATGAGTAAAATGTGGGAATACTTCATTGCTCGATATATAATAAAGGCACTGCTGGGATTCGAACCCAGGATCTCCTGTTTACTAGACAGGCGCTTTAACCAACTAAGCCACAGCGCCTCTGTAGGATCTGTGGACCGGTATGACAAGTTCAGATCATCTAAGTATGTCTACACAACGCAACAACTCACCTGGTGACCTCAAACTCCTCCTCCTTCTCGTGAATCCTGCGATCAATATCGGCCTTGACTTGAGCAAGCTCCAGCTGTAAGCGCACAATCTTGCCCTCCTCCACCTCAACAAACAGACACAGACACACACACAGGTTCTCCAAATAAGCCTGTTGTTCTTTCCCCCTGATAATTTCTTTTAAAATACAAACAACAAGTGTAAAACAGCATAAACAAACATATTTCCACGTTGGTTTCGCACCTCAAGAGAATTCTCGGCCTCCTCCAGAGCCATTTGTAGCTCCTCCCTCTCCACCTCCAGCTTCTTCTTGGCCTTCTGCAGCTCGTGGACACTGCGTCCTCCCTCTCCAAGCTGCTCCACCAGCTCCTTGATCTCCTCTGTCAGAAACCATCATTAGCAACTACCACCTGCAGCGCCTTGGATCCGTCGTCCCTGCGCCTGCTGCCGTCACGTTCTCCGCACACCTGTGAGGGTTTTGTTCTCCTTGCGGACGGTCTCCATCTGGTCCTGGCTCTCCTCGTAGACCGTCCTCAGCTTGTAGAGCTCGGTCATGTAGGAGCGGGTCTCCTTCTGGCTGTTGTCCAGTTCCAGCTGCAGCTCCTCGTTCTTCTGGCTCCACTCGGCCGCCATCTTGTCAAACGCTCGCTGCTTCTTATCCAGAGCTGCAGCAGCCGCGTTGGACTAGGTATGGAGAATGGGTACGATTCAGATATGTTGCATGAACGTGAACATGACCGTAATATCCAACCACCTTTATCATTTCAATCCATGGGAGAGCAATCGCTGCTAGATCTGTGATGGTGCAAGCACATGTGACCACATGGTGTCAGTATTCACACTGACATCTACTGTATGTGGCTCTGCTGTAGGTGTACCATCACCTGTCCTGTATGCAGTAATTGTGCTGTATTGTGGAAAGTCTGTGTCATGTCTTTGCACCACAGGTGCAGATATCAAGCCTGACAAATCCACAAAGCTTTGTCATTGGGGCATTGTGATTCTATTATCCCCACTTAAGTCCTGGACATATTTTTAACATTAACAACTCGAGAGAGGACTCTTGTGCAGTATTTACATCATTAGACAGATGGTTTTCAAAGTTGGGGCCGCCAGGGGCGCTAGGGGGCCTCAGGAAATCAAAGGGAAGATGACAAAAAAGGGCGAATATGAAAAAAAAAAATATCAACTAAATATGATTGAAATAAAATGTATTATTTATTATTTATTTGTAATTTATTATATATTATTTTTTAATCATTATTATAAAATATAGAAATATAAAAAAATGTTAAACTATAACTATAACCATGAATTTAGAAATAAGAAAATCATTCCAAAAGTAAATGTTTCTCTCCATATTTTGTTGGTGAGTTTGCCGAGGGGGCCTTGGCACGGAAAAGTTTGGGAACCCCTGCTTTGGACTATGTGAAATAAACTTGTGTATTATTGTATATGTGTGTGTATGTGTGTGTGCGTGTGCACGTACGTGTGTGTGCGCGCGCATCCCTACCTTCTCCAGGTCTATGGTTAGGTCTTCTACCTCTCCCTGCAACCTCTGCTTGACCTTGTCCAAACTTGCCGCCCTGGCTTGGGCCGCCTCCGCCGCCTCCTCTGCCTCCTGCAGACGCACTGCCAGTTTACGCCTGGAGGAGAGGTAGAGCGAGAGAGAGAGAGAGAGCGAGACGGAGAAGGACACAAAGTGGTGTTGACTCAAGTTTGTCCTCTGTTGGCGGTAGAACTCGATCCCTTCCCCCCGCCGCCGGCCTACTTGGTCTCCTCCAGCTCCTCGGTGCGGTGGATGGCGTCCGTCTCGTACTTGCTTCTCCATGACGTCACGTCGGCGTTGAGCTTGGACACCAAGCGCTGAAGCTCACCACGGGCCTCTGACTCCTCCTCCAGCTGCTCCTTGAGCAGGGCGAGGTCGTGGCGCGCGTTGGCCAGAGACACCACCGCCGTGTTACGGCCCTGGAGGAAGACGAGGTCACGGGGACATTGGGGTAGGTTTGGTTCCACAGGGGGAGATTACCTGTGTGGACCATATTGCACACGCAACTACTGTGCTGTGTGTGTGTGTGTGTGTGTGTGTGTGTGTGTGTGTGTAAATGTACCTTGCTCTCTTCGTCCACATGTCTCTTGAGCTCGTCGATCTGCGCGGTGAGCGAGGCCTTCAGCCTCGTCATCTGAGACAGCTTACTCTGTGATTCCTCCAGCTCCCTGCAGATGTCGCTGTTCTCCGCTGCACACACATGCACACACACTCGTGAAGAGCCACAATATGGGTTCTAGGCCATTCTTAAGGAACAGAGGGGTCCCAACCTGTCAGGCGTATTTTGCTGGTGTTCAGCTCAGTTTGACTGCGCTCCAGCTCAGCTAGGCGGGCGTTAGCTTCTGCCAGGTTGTCCTCTAGCTTATGAACATGGACTTCAGAGTTCATCTACACACACGCACACACGTACACATACCCCTCAACAAAGCCATCCAAAAAAGTAGTCGCACGAACGACACCAGCACGCACACACCCTGCACCTTGGCTTTCTGGGTTGTCTCTATGGTGACGTTGAGATCTTCGATCTCCGCCTTCATGGTCTGTTTGTCCTTTTCCAGTTTGACCTTCAGCCTGGTCAGGTTCTCCAGCTGCTCGCCCAGCTCCGACATGGCATCCGAGTGTTTCTTCCTCAGGCCGGACGCCGTGGCCTCTGACTGCAGCGCCGCTTCCTCCAGCTCTCGCCTCAGTTTCAGGAGCTCAGCCTCCCGCTTCCTGTTCTGCTCGATCTGATGGAAAACCAGGCATGAACGTGTGAGGGATCAAAAGTCCCTAGGTTCTGCATTTTGAGGTTTGAGTCAAACCCACCTGGGCCACGGTGGCTCCTCCCGCCTCCTCCAGCCGGTCACTGAGCTCCTCAAGATCTCGTGACAGCTCCACCCTCTGCTTCTCCACCTGTCACGCAACAGATGAAGCCACCATAACATCTGAACTTGCCACGATTTGCTCCTCAATTCTAACGCTCTCGGGAATCTCTCTCCACCTTGGCTCGCATGGCTCGCTCAGCTTCCAGCTCCTCCTCCAGCTCCTCGATGTGGCTCTGACAAGAAAGACGAAACAAATCAACTAAACTGAGACGCTGAGGTGTTGTGGTATGAAAGCTACGCGGCGTACTTGGTGCTCTTTGAGCTTGCGGCCCAACATGGAGCTGAGAGACTGCTCGTCCTCCAGCTTGGCGTTCATGTTATTGATCTCAAAGTCTCGTCTGCACAGGAGAAAAAGGAGAGAGAGAGACGGAGAGAGAGATCTGGCAGGGGACTGCACTGTGGCGTACACACAAGTGAAGTAACAAGGCCCCTCAAGATGTCACACACTTGCATGTGTGTGTGTCGAAAGGAGGGATGTAATTACTTCTTGATGAGGTCCTCCAGATCAAGCTTGGTGTTCTCCATCTCATTCAGGTTTTCTATGGCCAGCTTCAGGTCTCCCTCAGCCTTCCTCCTCGCTTTCTCCACCTCTGCCTTGACCCTTTTCTCTTGCTCCAAGCTGTCCTCCAGCTACAAACACACACACACACACACACACACACACACACACAAAGAGTCAGAAAATATGCAAGATCACAAGCCCACTATGTAAACATGTTTCAGGTGTGTTTTTGTGTGTGTGTGTGTGTGTGTGTGTGTGTGTATGTGTGTGTGCGCTACAGTGAGTGAACCTCATTCAGCTGGGAGTCGAGCTTGTTGTTGGTCTTGGTCAGATGGTTGACTTTGTCTTCTTCTGTTTGGAGATCCTCTAGAGTTTTCTGAGAAAATAATTCATAGTTTTCTCTCATGTTACTCCAAAAACACAGGCCCGCGCTGGCTCCGAGACAATCTCAAACACAGTCTGTGTCTGTGTGTGCGCGTGTGAAACATGCGAGAGTGTGTGTTCACCTGTTGCAGTTCCTCCAGAGCTCTCCTCTCCCTCTGCAGCCGGCCGATTTGATCGTCCCGCTCGCTCAGGTCCCCAGCCATCATCCGAACCTTAAGGTCCAAACCCTAAAGAAAAATGTCCTCAAGTCTTAACATCTCACCTCATGATGAGCATCTGTTTATAAAATAGAAAATAAATCACCCTGCAATCCATGTTTCAGTAATCCACCCCTGCATTCCCTCTACCTGTTTCTCTTTCTCGTTCTTGGCCAGCGTGGACTCCAGGGACTCCAGGTCCCTCTTCAGCTCGTTCAGCTCGCCCTCCATCTGTCTCCTCTGGGCATGGAGGGAGGCCGAGTTGCCTTCTTCCTCCTCCAGTCGCTCGCGCATATCCTACAAAACAGCTCACACTCAGGTATTTGTAGAAGCTAGGTTCCTCCTTTACACGCGCAGACTCACATGCATGAATCAGCACGGGCTAGATGTTGACATTTGGTAACTTGAACTCATTAATGCCACTTGGATTGGGGATATTACAGCTACTGGATATAAATCTACACATTTACATTTCAAAGCCATTTGTGTAATGCTGTAATGTTGTCTTTACCTATGCTGGAAACATCAACAATTGTAAAAATTGTACACAACTGTACAAAAGCGCAAAACTCTACCTTTTAGACTGATTGTCCATATATGTGTTACGTTTACATTCTCAGATGTCACCTCACCTGTACTGATTCCTCCAGCTGGACCTTTTGGTGCATCAGTTGAGTGCATCGCTCCTCTGCGTCTCCCCGTGTGTCTTGCTCCTGTGGGGACGCAAGATGAGAGTATGAGTGTATTGTGTGTGAGTGTGTGTGAGAGAGAGGTAGGGAGAGAGAGAGAGGGGGAGTGAGTGAGTGAGTGAGTGAGTGAGTGAGTGAGTGAGTGAGTGTGTGTGCAGGTGTTTTGCCTATTTATCATAAATGTGTGATGGAGTTACTCACTGCCGCCAGCGCCAGCGCCAGGTCGCTCTTCTCCTGAGACAACGTGAACATTTTTCCTTCCAGATCTTTGATCCTCCCTTCCTGCTCGGTCACCTTCTCCACTGCCACCCTAAGCTCTTCCTCTTTGGCCTTAAAAATCTCTTCCTGACGGGCCACCATCAGCAGGGGTTTGACCTAGAGGGCAGTCCGGGGTTGATGATAACGATCAACACACTTTCCAAACACAGAATCAGACTATAGTACATACAAAAGCCATACAGGGACGATTACAGCAGAAATGATTTGTGTGTGTGTGTGTGTGTGTGTGTGTGTGTGTGTGTGTGTGTGTAGGTGTGTAGGTGTGTAGGTGTGAAGGTGTGTGTTTTGTGCTCACCTTAGTGAAGAGTTTCCACCAGCCCCAGTAGCGTAGCTGGAGGAACTTCCTTACATTACGCTGGATAGCCATTAGCGCAATCCTGCATCACACACACACACACACACACACACACACACACACACACACACACACATTCACAGATAGGACGATGCCATGACTATGTCATCTAGGCAGGAAGGAGTTGACAAGATGCCAACCCCACCCCCCTACTCTCCATGCCCACAATGTCCATGATGGCCGCATTCCATTTAGATGAGTGAGGTCTCCATCTTTTTTGAAACTCGAAACTCACAAGTGGGATGCATTAATATTCATGATGTTTAGTTAATACTGATTCAGTACGTATGTCAACACAGACTGACCTCCTATCCACCATCTTCTTAAACTCGATCCTCATCAGAGCTCCCCTGAGGCGAGCTTGCAGCAGGGTTATGATCCTCGTCAGCCGTTCATCACGCATGTCCTCCAGCTTTGCCAGGACACCTGCTCGGAAGAACACCTGGGGAAGGAGGAAAAGACAAATGAGATGAGAAAAGGAGGATATAGAAAATGGGGTACAGGTCTAGCCTACATATCGGGCAAAGCGTGCTCTCACTCGTCCAAATGTTGCTGGCGGTAAATCTGCCTGAGCGGAGGAGACTGGGAGTCTTTACCTTGCTGTGTCCGATGCGGTATTCAGTGGCATCCAGGTCGACGGAGCTCAGTATGAGCTCGGAGGCCTTTTTGTTGTCGACAAATCCCTTGGGGATCACATTGGGGTTCAGGATGTGGTACCTGGAGGAAAAATTAGGATGTAAAGCGAGAAAAGAAGGATGGAAATGAAGAGGGACTGGGAGTAGGCGGTGGGCGAAGAACAATGACAAAGCTATTTTGCAGGACTGGGCAAACGTGTGTTTGTGTCATTTGCTCTCCAGAAGGCCATGAAGGGAAGTTGAAAACACTTCAACTGCCTGAGTAGAAAGAACACTAAATAAATTATCAACATCAGGGAAGAAATACAATCATCAGGGATTCCATGGACAAGGTTCCGCTCGCCTAGGGGACAGAGACAGAGGAAGCAACTGAGTTTCTCACTACAGTGGTTGCCTGCAATGAAGCAGACGGTCAGAAAGCAGAAGGAAAGCATACTCAAAGAGCTGGAACACACAAGTTGTGATGCTACAAAACACTATTTGAAGACTATCGCGGCTTCTCAAGGTCAACTAGAGCTCTTGAAGGCAGTGACAGTGACCACCGCCGTAGTAGGGAAGGAGAAATAGGAGGTTCAGACAAGCTGCAAACCTTTCTCCAGATCAGATGAAGATCCTTCCTAAATGCACATGGATTCAGTGTGTTAGCATGTGTTGGACATGAATATGTAGTGAAGGAATTGAAGATGGAGATAAGAATGGGGACAGACCTCTGTTTGAATTCTGGGTACTGCAGCCTGTTGGGGAATCCTTTCCTACAGATTCGGATGCCTTCCAACACACCATTGCAGGCTAACTGGTGGAGGATCAGGTGGTTGTCCGTCACGCCTGGTAAGCATGAAAAGCAGCGGGAGGGAAATGGAGGAGTGATTACAGTCTGTTCATTCATAACTTGGTCCCATTGTGTATCTGAGAGAGTAAAGTTTAATTGTTTGATTAATGGTTCAATTGTTTGCACACACACACACACACACACACACACACACACACACACACAGGCTGACCTGGCTGCTTGAACTCATTAGGGACGATGCAGCGCACAAAGTGAGGAGCGGTGCTTCGCAGGGTGCTCATCAGTTTGTTCAGTTGTTCCTGGTATAAACACAAAGCGCCAAAGCGATGCCTCAATTCAATTTCATTTGCTTTACAAATACTTCCCATGTTTCCCAGTGTGCTTCGGAATACTTTTGTGTGTACTGTGACTTCACTCTAAAACATCCACGCGCACAGAATGGAAAATTCAGCTCACAGAGCACTGTGCGCGTTACCCTGTAGAACTGGGAGACGGTTTGGAAGGACGAGCCTTTCTTTTGCCTTTTGGATCCCGCAGCGGCCTCCTCCTCTTTGAAGAGCACAGCCAACAGATGCATGGAGGACTTCTGGAACAGTCCCACCACTGTCTCGTTCAGAGGGTCTTTGTTCTTCTCCAGCCAGCCGGCGATGTTGTAGCCCACCTGGCGAAGGCACCCCGAACATTCGCGCTCAAAGTTACCGGCTTCACAGACTGAAGTGAGCAGAGAGCAGAGAGTGCAGAACTCACCGTGCCGGCATAATGGACCAGTTCAAAATGGACCTCTGCTCCCTTCTTCCCACCTTTAGGTTTGGAGAAGTTGGCAGATTTTCCCAGGTGGTTTTCATAGAGTGCCGCCTTGAACGTTGCATCTGTCGCTTTGGGAAACACACACTGCTCCTCCAGGATTGAGAAGATCCCCATGGGCTAGAGAAGAAATGGACATGCAGAGAAATTAGATAAATTGGAAGGTGTGGAGACGGTTAGAGGATGGAAAGGTGAAATGGTGGTGTACTGTATGTTTTGTTACTTTTTCCAGGAGGTCTATGCAGGCCTGCAGGTCCAGGCCAAAGTCAATGAAGACCCAGTCAATGCCCTCCTTCTTGTACTCCTCTTGCTCCAGCACAAACATGTGGTGGTTGAAGAACTGCTGCAACTTCTCATTAGTGAAGTTGATGCACAACTGCTCAAAACTGTTGAGCTAGGGAGGAAATGACAAGCAGGTGTGGGTGGAAATGCCAAAGCGGTGATTGGATCAGATCCTGTAAAACCGCGAATGTGCTGCACCCACCTCGAAGATCTCAAAACCAGCTATATCCAGCACCCCTATGAAGTATTCACGCTGCATCTTGGTGTCCAGTGTCTTGTTGATGCGGGTCACCATCCATTTGAACATACGGTCGTAGATGGCCTTGGCTAGAGCTCCAATGGAGTACACGCACTGGTCCTGGTTCTGACCTGAAGGAGGTCCGATACCCGAGCAAAGCAGATTAGATGACGGAACATAAGTGCCGTGCTTTCATCGGACGCCCTTTCTTCGGCATAATTCCTTGATGATACCTTTGGTCACGAACTCATTCCCGACCTTTACCCGGGGGCGGGTGATGCCCTTCTGCAGCTCCCCAGAGTTGATTGAGATGAGGTGGGCGACTTTGTCAGCCACTTAAGACAAGAAAGAGAGGGTGACGCGTGAGATGGATCCACGGAAATGTAAACGGAGCTGTGGGAGCGTGATGAATCTGAGCGTATTAACCACGCCAGCAGCCCAATGAGCCTGAAATACTCATTACACGGGCTTGGTGGAAAGGTTAAAGCCGCGCTAACATTTAGCCGCACTCAGCGGCAGCGGGGGCCCGGGTTTATCCTCGCTTTCTCTCGGCTCAGCTGGGAGTGTGATGGGAAAGGTTGAGGGCCGCTGGTTTGGCACAATGCAGCCCAATGGTGGATGAGGCCCATTACTCAGCCCAGCTATGTTTGGAGCGTAATACTAACATTAACACAAAAGAAAGCTAATATTTAGTTTGTAAAGCCGGCACTTTGATGAGGACTTGTGGCGTCTGACAGAGCTGTGTGAGTCTGACAGCTGTGTATTATTGTAGGCCCATCAACCAGGAGGAGACTTAAACTAGAAAGTCCAGTGTTTGCTTTAGTTCTCTAACCCAGCAACAGCCCATAATCTATCCCTGCCCACATCTGATCTGCCAAATGGAGTGTGAATGCTCAGGCCTGATGTGAGCAGCATTAACACCTGTTTTCAGCTGTTTGTCGGAGTGCAAGGAGCTGCTGAATATAATGAGCTGGACCTGAAAGAAGAGCTTGAGGATACCAAGCCAAGTGAGCCATACAGGGAATTTTTTTATTTGTGTGTCTGTGTTTGTTTGTTTACCCTCTGTGGAGTCCACATCAGCCTGCTCCTCTCTGGGCTTCTGTTTGAACTTCATGTTGCCGAAGTGCATAATGCCGGCAGTCAGCTTGTACACACTCATCTTCTCCTCTGGAGTGAAACCAAGCACATCGAAGGCCTCCTGAAGACACGTTGGCACAATTGTGGATGAGACAGAGAAGAAAAAAGCGGAGGCAGGAGTCATCAGGGGAATTAGATACTCGAGATGATTGAGTATGGCAGCCCACAGAAAAACAGGCCAACAAACTGATATCTCACGTCGGTGAGCAGCAGCTCCTCCCCATCGTCCATGTTGTCCACAAGTGTGACTCCCTGACACACCCACACATACTGCTTTGGGTCGGGGGTCAGCAGGAGCTCCTCTTCATGAAACAGAGGACATTAGTCCACCAGAGACCTCTCTGGCACAAGTTAACCTGCATTTCTTACACCAAAAATCCTGTTTAACCCTAATTATCTTTTTTTTTGTGCTCTTACCAAGAAGCTCTGGCCTCCTCCCAGACAGGAGTTGGTAGAAGATGTGATATCCTCTCTCAGCAGCCTGCTGTGAGATGACTCTGGACTTCTCTAGCAGGTCTGAGGACAAATTCAGATACAAAGACACGATAAGGGCCTTTGTTGGACGCTCATTTATCTCAGGGGTCAGCAACCCGCTGCTCTGGAGCCATATTTGACTCTTTACCGCCGCCCTAGTGGTTGCCGGGAGCATTTTTAAAGATGTGTGAAAGTGGAAAAGATGAGGGGAAAAATACAATTACATTGTTTGTATCCTCATTATATTTTTTTTCTGGGAGGAATAATATGACACAAATATTCTTGATGTTTTCCAATGCTGTAAAAAATGTGTAGAATGAATTAGATAAATAAATGAGATCAATTAAATTTGATTAAACTTTCTAAAAAGGCTTATATAAGGCTTTCAATCTTTTTTTTCAGCTCCAGACGGATTTGTTTTGTGCTTTATTGGTCCAATCTGGCTCTCTCAACATTTTGGGTTGCCAACTCCTGATTTATCTGAAAATAATGCTGTTCTTCACGTTTGGAATTAAAATCTGTGTTCAATCCATTTTATTCACTTACAGGTTTCAATGTCTGCACCGGCAAGCTTTGCTGTCGGCCCAAAATGGATGCGAATAAACTTTCCCTAAAATCACACGTTATTGTCAAGTGGTCACATCTCATTTCGGTTGCAGTGATACTGAGTGACGTTGTGTGTCAGTTTAGCTTAGTGTAGGTGTCTTTACAAAGCGGGAGGAGTTGTTGTTCCTAATGGTTTTCGCGTTCCCAAATGCCTCCAGCACAGGGTTAGCCTGAATAATCTGGTCCTCCAGAGAGCCCTGAGAAGAGAAGAGAAGAGAAGAGAAGAGAAGAGAAGAGAAGAGAAGAGAAGAGAAGGCAGAAGGGAAGAAGGGGAAGGAGAGGAGAGGAGAGGAGAGGAGAAGAGAAGAGAAGAGAAGAGGAGAAAAGAGGAGAGGAGAGGAGAGGAGAAGGAGGAGGAGGACAGGAGAGGAGAGAGGAAGAGAAGAGAGGAGAGGAGAGGAGAGGAGCGGAGAGGAGAGGAGAGGAGAGGGGAGAAGAGGAAAGAGGAGAGGAGAGGGAGAGGAGAGGAGAGAAAAAAAGGAGGAGAGGGGGGGAGAGGAAAGGAGAGGAGAGGAAAGGAGAGGAGAAAAGAAGAGAGGAGAAAAGAGAGGAGGAAAGGAGAGGAGAGGAGAGGACAGGACAGAG
>OMPJ01038618.1:5000-14045 GCA_900312935.1 Carapus acus | reverse complement strand
TATATTATATTATAATTTAATATTATATTGTTATTATTATTATTATAATGATGATGATGATCATCATAATCATAATAATTCATAATAGTATTACAGAGAATACCAGTATTTAACTGTAAAGAATATCTAATCATGGGATTTACCTACAGTATGTGTGTGTTACATCAAATGCCATAAAACAGTGATTCAGATTCAAAGCTTTATTGCCATATGTACAGTATGGAAACAAGTTTCCCTGCACAGTGAAATTCTTACTTTGCCGCCCTGCAGCGGATATCCATAAGGAAGCAATACAGATGAATAAATGAATAAGTTCTTTAGTTCTGTTAAACTACATTTGCATATACATTTACCACATAGCGATGCAGGTGGTGAGGACAGACTCAGTGTCTGTGACACAGTGTCGCTGTCTCTGCGCTCATGTGGATGGCATCTAAAGTCCTGCTGTAAGGGAGAAGGTGCAGCATTGCCGGCTGACTTCCTGCCATCGGCATGGGAACAGCGAGCAGCCTGAACAGAGCGGCATCCCGAAATGAATAATTCTGCTTTATGTGGTGCATGAGTGTCGATAGCTGTGGCCAAGAGGACGTGCTCACCTGACTAACAAAGGCAGCACCACCTAGTAACTCGCTGCGTAATCCAACACGTCCAAACTTTCCTCACTCCATCACGATCACACACAACAGACATCATCGCGTGGGTCAGGCATGTCATGTTGGTTACGTGTGTGCTCCTCAGACAGAGTTAGAATGCAGTCAGGCAGAAGAGGTGATAGACAAGCTGAGGTGGCTGTGAGGCAGATGGCACATCGAGATCAGTGAGGACGAACCGCTGAGAACCGTGCCCCTCACTCATCTCTTAACAGCCCCCACGGCCATATTTGTTGAACTCAGCAGAATAAATGAGAACTCCTGCCTCATTTCATCAAAATCAAGGTCTTTTTCATATCACACACATCTCTTGCGGGCCATTGAAATTTCCTGGCAGGCCGGATTTGACCCACAGGCCACTCGTTGCATTGCTCTGACATGGACTCATTTTGATCACACACACACAAACACACACACAAACACAATACTCTCTGTAATCCGCTCTTTTTACCCTGAACGCTGATTGGCTGTCTGAGAGTTACGTAACACTTCACACATTATCCAACATGTTATATGACGTTTGTGTCACTTTTCTTAATGGAACCTTTGTGTTCAGATCTGCTGCTAATACACTCACACACACACACACACACACACACACACACTCACACAAACACAAACACACACACAAATACACATACAGCCACAGGCCTGTGAGACCAAAGCACGCACAAACACATTTATGCAACATGCAGGTTTGTTTTCTAATTTCTGCCTCTAGAACGAACCGTGAAAGTTTCAGCAGCAAACTGGAGAGGAGAAATATCTGCACCCTGGAGCCCAGATATGATGCGTTAGAGGCGAAATGAGCAGCAGAGGCGACAGAGTTTTCTCCCAGAGAAGACTGGGGCTGTGCCAGAGAGTGAGAGAGAGAGAGGGAGAAACAGAGAGAGGGAGGGCATGAAAAGATGAATGACACCCCCTGTGGTTCCGAGCCAAAGCCTCTTACGCTTGCTTGGCCTTCTCCTTCTCTCCTGCGACCTGCGGCTGGACAACGGGCTAATTTATACCATAATCAGCACCTTTGTTTCCAAACCGCAGCTTTGAGATGTCCAACCGGGAGCTGTGGGGTGGGGGAGGGTGAGGTGGGGTGAGTTGCTGAGGGGGGTCAGCTCCTTAAGGAGATTTATGAGAACGTTGGAGCCGAAGGAACAAGGCCGAGAGAGGACAGATTACCACACAAAGTATACAAACTGCTGAATGGGTCTACAATCTTTGTTTCAACCCGTCTTGCAGCGGATCCAGAACAGTCCTGCGGTCCGTCTGATGGCTCACATACACCTCCAGAGCTCCATCAGGCCTGGCAGTGACACAGCAGGGTAAGAGGTCATGGCACATTGCTGTGAGGGCCAATCAGGCAAACCTGACTGGGGGAAATCCCTCCTGTCTGAAACAAAGCGATGACAATGCCAACTTAATCAAAATCTTGTGAAAACGTGTCAAGAGTCATCCCAAAGACAGGCCAGGGGGGGAGTGGGGCCTGTAAAATGAGCCCCCTCTTAATGCCCTTTCTGACCGCACAGATTTCCCTCAGCCTTATTTTTCTGAATAACTTTGACGTATCAAGTTGCTGCTTTGATTTGTTTTGAAAAAACAGACGAAACATGCACAAAACATATCGGGATAATCTTAATATAAATAGTTTGCTGCTCACAAGCACTGTAAATATCCTGATGTTCCGATCGCTAATTTGCTGTCAGTGACATCATACGTCTCCTTGAGTCTCTTCTTTTTACATCTTCCATTTTAAAATTGATGTACAACAGTGTAAACACACATTACCGCTCTTTCCACCAAATTTGGCTTCCTCTTGCCAGATGGACTCCCTGGCAGAGGCGCATCTCACCTCCTCAGCCAGGCAAATAAACAGCAAATGGCAGCACAGTCTGTAAAACGAAAGTTAATCACCATAATCTCATGGAATTCAATTCAAAACAGTGGCAATTATTAAACCCCTCTATGTAGTTTGGTGCTTTGGCAGTGCTTGTTGTCAGCCTTGTAGCCAAACAGTAATAAAAGCATGTTTCCTGTTTGTGAGAGCGTTTAGGCACCAGGCAGCCAGTTTTGGATGCCAGAGCAAAATGCCAGAGATATCTCTGTGCCAATGCAAGAAATCATCTCTGATTAACAAATCATTTCTACGCGTTAGCTACAGTTTACCTCAGGAATCAATTTCTCATCTACAATTCTATGCAAGTTTTTTTTACACGTCCGCCAACCACCATGCAGATCTGAAGCCTGTATGTGTAAGATGCTTTTACCGCAAACATTAAGAAATTTCAAGTATTTAGTGCTGTAAGATTTGATTTCATTGATTTCATGACAATATCATACAACTCATTTTTTCACAGTCATTGGATGGGCGCAGCAGACTATGCAGCCAATCATGGCCGTTGGGCAAACGGCTACACGTCACTCGTAGCTCACGTTTAGAAAAGCACAATCAGTGTACTATTAGTTTTTTCCATTTTGGATTGCCAATCAAATACGAAAAGGGGACTGCTTTCTAGTTTTTGAATCGTAAACGAAAAATCGAAAATATGCCTGGTTTTTCATCATTCATTTTTCGTCTTGGATCAAAAACTGGACTCGATTAACGATTAACTGAAATTTCCAGCCAATTTTACCCGTTTCCGGAAACAGATGCCTTCAGGGTTCACAAAAAAGAACTCTGACAGACAGTGGCGACAACCACGCATTCACAGAATGGTCAAATTATAGTAAACTTGGCCTTTTTGGAATTATTGATCGTACATCGTACAGAGGGCCAAATTATCGTACAAATACGATAAACATCGTACACCTGGAAACGCTGCGTCGGATCGGACTCCGGTGTCATACCTGTTTCCATCCCCGTCTTTCCGCTAGTTTTCTGCTGCAATGTTCCGCGGACTGGCGGACTGGCGAGCGGGCGACCTCTGGTGGAAGGAGAACGCATTGCGTCTGCCCCAGTGACGATCGGGAGCTGTCCACGGTGCTGAGACAGGCCTTCAGAGGAGTGCTGAAGCTGCGACGCCGCCCCTCCTAGTTAGTCCGATTAGCCTTAAATCTGACCAACTAAGGTGAGCCATTGTTCGCCCGAGCATTCTGCAGTAAACACAACTTGATCCTTGCATCAAATGCAGGCGTGGACACGCTGACCTTTTGCTGCTGCGCAGCTTGCGAGAGGCAGAGGAGGATGTTGGGAATGTTGGACACTAATTGACTGTCTGCAGCACAGCGGAAAACAGATGGCTGTGCAGCAAATAACTTTTCTAATAATTCCATGCTGGTATAAGAAATAGATTTTGACAAATGGGAGACATCCTGAAACTGCTGTGGCTTTGCATTCGCGTCCTCAGCTTGGGGAGCATTTGTGGTGAATGTCAGGATTGCTGGATACTTCAGAATATAAAAATCAACACAAAGGAGGCCTACATGCTTTAGATATGAATGTCTCTTTATAAAAGGACTGTCCCATCGTTGCGGCAGATGGAGAGAATCGATAACAAATGACTGCACACAGGAGAGACAGAAGATTATCGATTATCAAGCGTTTGAGGCGGAGGTGAGTAGTGCAGTGTATTTGAGAGTGTGTGTGCGTGTGGGAGAGACAAACAAGGCGAGCAGAGCCCCATCTCTGTGCCGGCACCCCCTCCTCTTTTCGCTCTACTCCGTCTGCATCAATTTATAGTCCCATCTGTACACTGGGAGAGCGCTGAGGAGTTTGTCTCACCCAATCAGCAGTGCTGCCGCCGCATTGATGTTACGAGAGCAGGAGCAGGTGACAGTGGTGAGGTGGGAGGGAGTGTGCCAGGCCTCCATTCTTACTGCTGTCAGCTCCAACAATGCCCACACTGCCCAGTCGGGAGGGGTCCGTCTGCACTCCAGGCCTTGATTGGCTGAGTGACTGCTTGATTATTAATTGATTGACTGATTGAGTTTGTGGGCGTTTGTGATGTCTTCACGCTCACACGTGCTGATGCACTCTTCATATACCCTCAAGGTCACAAGCTGAGTGACTTCTTTGTGTCGCTGGGCCGTGATGTGCTCGTGTAAACACTCCATCCATCTTCTCTCGCAGGAAATGCAGAGCAGGAGTTTGCTGGTGGCTGTCTGAGGGGTGTTTTCTCCTCTGCTCTCCACATAATGTTGCTTTTATTGCGTGGAAATGCAAATGTGTGTGGGTAAATTTGGTCTACCAGGCGTCACTGAGTGCGTCCTCTCTTTGTCACCCCTGAGGTCTGCCCTCACAAGCCGATCCACATTTGGCCACACCCCACTGAGGCAGCAGCAGCTTGGGGAGTAAGTGACAAACGGGAGAGCAGGCAGGACGCTGAGAGGCTCAAATCTGCAAGGAGGAGAAGTGTCCACAGCTTTGAGAGGCGGCCATGTCAGCTGGGCTACTGATGGAATACCTCAACATCCAAAACTCACACACACACACACACACACACACAAGCTGTATTAATACACTCCCAAAATTCTCTGCTCATGGCGGCTAATTCTCCACTGCCTGATTGGGAGTGTGACGAGTCAACAATGCGAGACAAACAATGTTTGTTGCCCCCTCCTGTTGGCTTTATTTTGAAAAAAACATAAAAAGTGATTTCTTCTGACATCTGTGGAGTGGATGCCCATTAGTGTGCTGCAGAACTTCACGTGTGGACCGCTGATCAGTTGCCCCGTTCTGTTAAGGACTAGGTCTGATTCAGCTGTCAGGTGGCATCAAGTGGCAATTTAGCTGGTGGAGGCCGAGGTCTGTTATCATCTGCGACTAATCCTCCTCACCGTTGCTCTCCTCTTTCTCTTTTCTCTTTTCCCACGAGCCTTTGGAGAGACAGACGTGGCGAGGCGCTGCATCAATCACTTTCTTCTCCATTCTCTGCAGGGGAGCAGATTCGGGGATAACAATAATCCAAGCGAGGGTGAATCAGAGGGCCACTCAAAGACGTCACTGACCTAAATGTTAGCGGAGCACCACCGCCGCTGCCATGGTGGCGGCGTGGAGGCTGTTGGGCGGCGTCAGAGGCTGAGCATCAGTGTTCTTCCCTGAGCCCCCAGATTAGACAGTGTTGATCTCTGCCGACCGAAGTCGATTTCCTTCCTTGCAAGGAAACTCGTTGAGCCTGGAGCAGTTTGTTGACCCAAATTATCTCAAGCCAGACTGAAAATTGCTCCAACTGCAGCAGCAAATGACCCCAGCACAGCAGCGAGTGCTTCATCTCACTGCAAGAGAGCTATTATCGTCCCAGCAGTCATGGGATGCACACTGTTATCTTAAACGTTACGCTGCTCACATAATGGACCCTACTGAGTCATACTTTGCTTGCTACATCGCTGTTCTGGACTCTTTCTATGTGTATGTTTCTCCGGAGAGATACAGATTATCAACGCTTAATCTAAACTGTCCCAGTAAAACAGCATGCCACACTCTAGCTGATCCTGCCAGCCTCACCCAGCCTTTCAACACTTTGAGATATGTACAGCAAGCAATAAACAAGCGAACAATCCACCTTAAACAACATGTTACAAACACATAACATGTATAAACTTCTCAGCTGGGCGTCTATCCATCTTCGCCCGTGGGGAGCACCAACGCGAACAGGCTATCCTCCTACATCAAGCCAACTCTAATAAGCTGCAACCACCCCGGAAAACGAGTGTAGATGCCGTCAAATGGTTGGAATTCTTGTTGTTGTAGCATGGCATTGATGCATTTGCGATGTTCGCAAGCAAAAAGGTGACAAGATGTTTGTTTACGCACGTGTACTAATGCGCACGTGCGCTCTGCGATTCCGTTTTGGAATATTTTTCCGTAGTCAGCGGATGTTCGAGTGGGTTATTTTATTTTGAGGAGCACAAACAGGAAATAAATGTGGTATTTATGCTAGCTTGTCAACAGTATCCTTCCTCGCTCTCGTTCTCCCTCTCTCTCTCTCTCTCTCTCTCTCTCTCGGTGTCTGCTGAACGTCGCTCGTTCTCCCTCGCGTCCCGGAGACTTCACAACAGCCTCGCGCTCGAGAGGCGTCCACGGTGTCGGCAGACGACCAGAGACGGGACACTCCGTCCTCCCGCTCCGTCGCCATGGCCGCTCTCTGGCTGCCCGTTTCGTTGCTTTGCCTCATGTGCGGCCGCTCCTCCGCTGTCGGCGGAAAAGGTAGGAACCAAGCGAACCAAGCAGATGTTTGACCGAGTCCCGGTGTGAAGTTAGCGTCAACTTGTTCAGTGACAGTGTTTGTCGACAAATCCCAACGTGAATTGTTTGAGTTTTTCTCCCCGAGCAAGATCGAGTGGTCACTGTTACAGGTGTTTATATGTTTGTTTATTTGTTTATTTGGAGGAGGTGGGATGTGGTGGGGGGGTCGCTCCTGCTCGATGGCAGTCGCCCGTGTCTTTTAATGATGCAGTTTGGGGGCGACAAGATGTGCCCAATAAACCTCGCAACCGCCGTATTGACATACACTCACACCAAGCGAAACGCCTCGATAATTTAGCGTTCGGCTGAAAAGTCCCCACGGGGCGCAGGTTGGTGGTTCATTGATGGGAGCGCGAAAATAAATATTTTCTAAGGATAGCTGTGTTTGGGTTGCCAGTCACGAGTGCCCGGTGCCTGATGGATCTGCAGCTGGTGATCGATTAGAAAAATGAAGGTAGTGAGGGAGAAACGCAGCCTGCCAGACTCCCATCTCCAACCATCTTAAAACATCCCCAACCATCTAAAACATCTCGTAACATCTCTGCCCATCTCCTACAACCTCTAGTCATCTTTCTGTATCAACCTGTATTAAGTCTTAGTCCAATGGGTCTCATGAAGGTCAGCAGCTACCTCCTCTGGCATATTTCTGTTCTCTGGTCTGAGAACCCAGGAACGCATGTCTGCTTGCCCAAATGTGGCGTAGATAAGATGCTTTCGTCAGACGCTTAGCAGGTCCACCTTGGATGCTGTGGCCTTGTGTCTACAGTGGCACATCTCCACCTTATGTCCCGTAAACAGATGCAAACGCAGAGAAGACGATGAGATCTGCACAGGAATGGCTCGGTCTGCCCGAGGTTTTTTACTGTTAAAGAAGAGTTTTTCCTCGCCACCACTGTTAATGGGGGATCTGTTGGGTCTCTGTCTGTTAATCTTAAAGACGTTGAATGTTTAAATATTGAAGAGCACTACCTGCTCCATCTTGAAAAGTGCCTTTAGATAACCTCTGTGATTATTTTGCGCAATACAAATAAAATTGAACTGAACTGAATTGAATTGAATCAAATTGAACTGAACTGAACTGAACTGACTTCCAGATCTATTTCTAGGACAAAACGAAGCAAAGCAGAGTTGTGACGGGTTATGGTTCCGCTGTGTCGAGACAAAGCAAGCGAGGTGAAGAACAACGAGACGAGTTTAAGCTTCGACACGGTTCCCAAAGAGCTGCAATTTAGCCATAACTGCCATGTCCATCACATGTGGAGAGTGTGCTCGGTCACACCAGGGACGCGAGACAGCGCCTGGTAGTCTCAGACAGTGTTTCCCAACCTTTTTTTCATCCATGGCACACAACTGACATTGTAAAAAATAGATAAAGATAAGAAGACATGAGAGGAGATGAGACAAGAGAGAAAAATTTGTAGCTCAGCTAAGGCAAGAGCATCAGACATGGCTCCCTTTGGATAGGGGACAAATGCGACTGGAAACACAGATCGTCATGGGAAAAGAAAACACAAACGGCATGTCGCATGATAGACTGAATAAAATTACAGACAGAAGGGGGCGCCACTGCTCGGTTGTTAGGAGGGGCAGTGCATGGCGTAAAAAGGACAGAGGAGGATTTATTAGTGCTGCTTTTTGTCTTGTTAAGTCCCAGCAAACAGTTTGGAGGAATAAATCAGGCGGCAGAGACGGACGAGGCGCCTGGACGCAATAAAAAGGAGACAAATCCACAAAGGGAGGCCAGAGTGTTTGGGCCCGGACATAGACACACACACACAGACACAGACACACAGACACACACACACAGACACACACACAGAATGCAATAAACAGAGCGGAGCGAGTAAATGCCAGCGAGCACTGACAGAGAGGATTTGAGGGGTGCTGGATGAGATCGAAACGGGTGGAAAAGAAGAAGAAGAGGGGGGGCAGAGAGAGAGAGAGAGAGAGAGGGAGAGAGAAAAGAAATGAGGCAAGATTTACGGGTGTCTTTTCAGGGGAGCGTCCAGCTGCATCACCCTCGCTGGGACGCAAATCTGGCGAGGCAGAGGGGCCGGGAATGCCTGCCCCATCACTCTCCCCATCTTTCCCTCCATCACTCTCTCTACCTCCCTCTCTCCTCTGTTTCCCTGTCTCTCTCACTCTCATTTCTCCCCCTACCGCTCATTGCCCTTTCTCTCTTTCCCTCCCTCTCTCCAACTCTCTCTCTCTCTAACT
>OMPJ01038616.1:0-13634 GCA_900312935.1 Carapus acus | reverse complement strand
AAAAGCTGCAGGTGTAGAAAAAAATCAGAGGGAAGAGACTGCTGGGCGGTATGGGGGAGGGTGTGTGTTTTTATGATGCTGGCAGGACCTTTCATAGAGGCAGTGCTCACTTTCACGAGTGCATGAATGTGTGTGTGTGCGTGTGTGTGCGTGCGTGTTTGAGGTTGTGTATGTGCACAGTTGTTTGTTGACCTGCATCCGGCTCACACTCAAAAAAAGAGAGTGACGACCTGTCGTTAATTTTAAAACAACGGACAGTTAATTGTAAAATATCCAATTCACAAATGCTTTTTATTGACAGCTGATAATCTCCCTGAGGGCTCTCATCACATCTGACTATTTGTTTTCCTTTTTCTTTTTTTTTCCAGGTGGCAGTGCAGGCCTGTTGTAATGCCAGCCAGACAGAATGTGCTCCTGCCAGCAGGAGGGCTTCCTTGATCTTCTGACACTCCAGCATCTCTCCACATCTCCCGGCCCTGCCGATGCCGCTGTGCACGGCGGTTGAAAAAGTAACTAAATAAATTTACGCTTTGGGTTGTGTTGCTTGTAGCTGCCTCTTTCATAGGTGGAATCTAACACAATACGAGACCGTAAAATGTTATGGGTGTCAGAGAGTAACCTTGTGTCCTATCAGACCTATTTTATGGAGGTTCCATTATGACCTTGTGCATTTGATAGTTTTTAACAATATATAAAGGAGAAGAGGTCAGAAATGTCATTGTACAATGCAAGAATGTGCAACACAAGCTAGCAAGGATGAAATTCTCCCTAACAGTCCCAACAAAGGAAAGTAAATCTCAAATATGGAATAAATGAAAGTTTTGAAATTGGTCGAGAGTAGAATTTCCTCTCAGCTTTTGGCAGAACGCTCTTATGAGTCACTTCCGAATGGTAGCGTCTTGAAACAAACACATTTCAGTCCAGTTGCTGGTCGTTTCTCCTGGGTTTCAATCAAAAAATCTGCAACACGTAGATTTGTGCAGGAGAAGTGCTAATACATTGTTCAAGTGCATATCACACAGCAAATCACTCTTTTTACTACGGCTTTCATTTTCCTAAAGTTTTTGGGGTTTTTTGAAGACTCTTTTCAACAGCCAGCCAGCTTTTTGCATAGTGTGTACAGGTTCAGCAAACTTGGGCAAATTGCCTAGATAAGCCTATCAAATCAAATTCAGTACAATTTAACACAAGGGTGTTAGACATTTCTTGTTAGTTGTTTGGTTTTAGGGATAGAAACGTTCCTTGCAGTGGTTACAATAGCACGGTGTTGTATTTTCCAATGCACTGGGTCTGACAAATAGATGACACAATATCCAATAAAAGTACAAAGCAGAGCAATAATGTTTTGAGAAATCAAAGATCACTTAAATCACGCACAAATGTTTGCCATGGAAACTAAGGATATTCATCGCCAATCACATTTATCGTGACAATAAAAAGGCGGTAGCGTCTTGATAAACAATGAGAGTGACGTTATTACAATGGCATAACACAAATATGTGATATTATTTTTATTTTGTGGTAATTAAATCAAGTTCAGACAGTGTAACTTATTCATTATCACAATATGATATATGTTTGATTGTCTGGACCGCCAGACCACTGGATCAATAAAGTACCTATACGAGGCTTTGTTTGTTGTTTAGATTCGTATAGAGCTGGAACGTCACAGTGGCGCTGGACCATATTTCTGAGGTCGCATCCATTCGCTAATAGTTGCGCTTTTGGTGCTTCAACGATTTCAGCACAGATCAATAATTTATGAAAGTAATTTCCAGTAGCACCACAAGATTAGCCCCTTTCTCTTTCTCTCACAATGTTCCAAGCTTTAAGGAGCACAAGTCTGTTGCGCAGAAAAGTGCAGAGGCATGTGTTCTGTGAAGTTCTTATCTTTCCGAACACTTGTACAGCTGAATCGTCTCAGGGTGAGAAAATCTAGGTCAAACTCAGGTTACACAGATAATTGAACGTGTAGAATTTCCCACAGATGTGTGTTATGTGCAATTTATAATTAATGAATCTGTTCCACTTTTATTCAGCAGTCGCGCTCTCCGCATACTGTTGTTTAACTAGCCCTTGTTTGCTTTTAAAATTGGCAATAACAACACAGTTCCACTTTTTTTCCAATGGTGGCTGACGTTATTTCTCTCTGGTCTTGTTGTTTCAGAGACGACACACATCAGATGAACTATGAATGCTGAACACAATGATTTCTTCCCTCCAGCACCAGACAATGAGAGGCCATAGGCTGAAGGGGTCGCTGTCCAACCCCCTTTTCGTGCTGCTTTTAGCCCTTCAAATCTTGGTGGTGGCTGGCCTGGTCCGTGCCCAGACCTGTCCGTCTGTCTGCTCCTGCAGCAATCAGTTTAGCAAAGTTATCTGCACCCGGCGTAATTTACGGGACGTCCCTGATGGCATTTCGACCAACACCCGTTATCTGAACCTCCAGGATAACCTCATACAGGTCATTAAGGTGGACAGTTTCAAGCACCTGCGTCACCTGGAGATTCTGCAGCTGAGCAAGAACCACATTCGCAGCATTGAAATTGGCGCTTTCAATGGCCTGGCCAGTCTCAACACTTTAGAACTGTTTGATAATCGGCTCACGACAATCCCCAATGGAGCGTTTGAGTACCTGTCTAAGCTTAAGGAATTGTGGCTTCGAAACAACCCAATTGAGAGTATACCATCCCATGCCTTCAATCGGGTCCCCTCCCTGCGGCGGTTGGACCTTGGTGAGCTGAAACGCCTCTCTTACATTTCTGATGGAGCCTTCAAGGACCTAAGTAACTTGCGGTACCTGAATTTAGGAATGTGCAACCTCAAGGAAATCCCAAACATCTTACCTTTAGTCAGACTTGAAGAGCTAGAAATGTCGGGCAACCAGCTTTCTGTTGTCAAGCCAAGCTCGTTCACGGGACTGACTAATCTCCAGAAGCTTTGGATGATGCACGCACAAATCCAGACGATCGAGAGGAATTCCTTCGACGACCTGCAGTCATTGGTGGAGCTCAATATGGCCCACAACAACCTCACCTTTTTGCCGCATGACCTCTTCATGCCTCTGCACCGCTTGGAGCGGGTTCACCTCCACCACAACCCCTGGAACTGTAACTGTGATATCCTGTGGCTCAGCTGGTGGCTGAAGGAGACGGTTCCTGCCAATACCAGCTGCTGTGCCCGCTGCCACACCCCGGCAAACTACAAAGGACGTTACATCGGGGAGTTGGATCACAGCTACTTCCAGTGCGACATCCCTGTCATCGTGGAGCCACCCACTGATCTGAACGTGACAGAAGGCATGGCTGCCGAGTTGAAATGTCGTACGAGCTCCCTGACGTCCATCACCTGGCTCACACCCAACGGATCATTGGTGACGCACGGCGCATACAAAGTGCGACTTTCTGTCCTCAATGACGGGACGTTGAACTTCACAAGTGTAACCATGCAGGACACTGGAACTTACACCTGCATGGTCAGCAACACAGCAGGCAACATCTCCGCCTCAGCTGTGCTTAATGTCACTTCTGTGGAGAACAGCGGGGTGACCTATTTTACAACAGTGACGGTGGAGACCATCGAGTCGCCAGGAGATGATAGCCAAACTCCACTGCCCCCTTTTGGCTGGGTGTCTTCCTCCACTACCAAGGGTACCCCTGTTTCAACACGGACCACAGAGCGGACTTACACCATCCCAGTTCTTGACCTGGATGGCGAGGGAGCCCTCAACGGCCTGGACGAGGTGATGAAAACAACCAAGATTATCATTGGCTGTTTTGTTGCCATCACCCTCATGGCTGCTGTTCTACTGGTTATTTTCTACAAGATGAGGAAGCAGCATAACCAGCAGGATCCAGATGGTCCCGCCTCCTCCATGGAGGTTATAACTGTTGAAGAGGAACTTGCAGGTGTAGCTGCGATGGAGAGACACCTTTCGCTGCCCCCGCTGGAGCATTACAACCACTACAACACCTACAAGAGCACTTACCATCACCCTCCCATGCTCAGTACCATACACAGCTCGGCCACACAGGAACCTTTACTGATTCAAGCCTGCTCTAAAGACAATGTGCAAGAAACTCAAATCTGATCTTGCATCTGACAAAATGTCCCTTAGGAGCAGTTTCATACTTGGTGTACAACGGACCAAAATGTGAAAATGGAAGAAATCCAACTTGACATTCACTTTAAAACATTACACGGGAGAGAAATCTGCATTGGAGAACTCGGACATATGATACTTTAATAAGTGTCTTTACAAAAACAAAGATTATTTATTGAAAAATATGTCTAGTGGCTAAACGAACAAAAACAACTTTGTGATAGCTTTTTAGCTCTTTTTTCTCTCTGTGTGTGTAGTTCTGCTCAAGGGGAAGAATGGTTCACTGAAAGTGATCGGAATGTATCGAACTCAGCCTAGACTGAACCAGGACGAGAAAGGACCTCGTACTCAAATTAAATTCTGCGACATGAATCGATTGTCTTTCGTTTGGAAGGGCATTAATTTTCTTTCTATGAAAATAATCAATGCAGTGGTGCTCTATCATGTGTGCGTACAAACAGGAAAGACAAATTGCAGTCCATGCTATCCTAATCGTAGGCACCGTGGTCTCGTACTACATCTTGCAAGTACGAAGCATCATGGTCTTGTACTCATTGAGTCCAAGCGAGAGGACGTCTTTAAGGACATAAATCTAGATGACGATGATGCCAGCAAATGAGCTTAATGAGCACAGGTGAAATTCCACCTGTAGCCACTGAAACAATTCTATACCGTTGGCTTTAATTAACACTAAACCAATTCCATTCATTGCTTGACATTTTCCTCACATTCCTATCCTCCTTCCACCTGTCACACCTCTCGTTCTTCTCTCGCTCTCCCTCCTCCACTCAACCCCATTGTCTCCTGCCATCCCTATTCTTGTGTGTCTTTCATCGTCTTTCCAGTGCAGCTCAGGCACGATTCTCGCCCTTTGCCTCCTCTCATTTGTCTTGCTTTATCTGGCAGCCTAGTGCGGCGCAACTGTAGAATATTGCTTTGGAAAATGAAGGGGAACATAAGGCTCCAGTCTCCAGCCTCCCTGTTAACCTAGTAATAATCTACGTCCACGCAGCGTCCCGTTACCTCGTCGTTGCCCCTAGAGGTCATGCAAGCTTGGGTGCTGATAGGCCGTCTGTTAATACAGATAAAGAGGCAAATGAAGCTGCTTTGTAATGTAGTGTGACCCTGTCAGACTGATGTGGAAAGGGCCTACATCATCGGCGAAGCAGCCAGAAACCTGCACCAAAATACGGGAGGATGAGTTGTAGCTCATTAATCTGTATCAACAGCTCATTTGCAGACTAACTGAGGAGAGCTGATAACAAAACAGCAAGAGACATTTCACTTTCTTCGCGTCCACTTTCTAACGGGGGGTAGAGGGCTTTGATATACAGGCAAAACCCCTGGTCTGTCTTGCTTTTTTTATCGCCAAAAAAACACACACACTTTGATGTTGCATCATTTATGAAGCATCAAAACATTGTCTCTCCTGTAGTGTGTTTACAATTTGCTTTTCCATTTGGACTTTCAAAGAAAAAGGGCTCAAGGAACAGGGAGATAAAGTCCAGGCGGGGTGCGGTGTCAGGGTGTGAATGTCTCTGTGTGTGTGTGTGTGTGTGTGTGTGTGTGTGTGTGTGTGTGTGTGTGTGGTGAAGACTGGGCTGGAAGGGGTTCAGAGCCAGAACAGTCATGAGGGGTCTTCAAGTAAAGATGTGGCAGATATGAAAGAAGAGGAGTGAAAAATAGATAAAAAATAAGGAGACAAAACTAGCCAACAGACAGTCGCCATGGAAACAGTGACCTTGCGCAGAGAGTAAAAAGAGGTAGATATGCTTTTCACTTTGGTCTCCGTGCAACCAACACATCCTAATTTATCACCCACAATGTCACAAATGTGGGTGGTTAGCAGAAGAAATCCTATAATGGAATGTATGTTTAGTCTGAAATGGGACCGACCTGCGCGTGACATCATCATCGCCAAGCACCACATATTCCGTCCTCATTTGAATAAATCAGATTACAGCATTGTGTGGAGAAACATTTGAGGAGCTATTCCTTTTCAGCAGGCACGCGCCGCCCTCTGTGCCGTGACACCTGCTACGGCCTGCAAGGTGCACATCATTTCTCCTTTCTCCCCCTGCAGTTGGTCAAAATTTGCAAGTCTCCTCCGTTTCCTCACATGTGTCTCGCGACAGTGTCGCCAGATCGTTCACGTGACTCAAACAACACAGTTTTTGCTTTTGCTTCGTTTGTCAAACGTGGCCCACGCCTGCGGTGTTTGCGAGAGATTGAACAAATGCAATTATTACCACAGAAGGAAAATTTGGTCGGCGTCAAGATTAAATTGAAGTGGACGGAGGTCAAAATATGGCAACAACCGCGATCCCAAGTGAACCATTCTATCCCTTTTCTTCTGTTTTCTTCTCAAGGCTCAATTCCTTTTCAATGCTTTTGGTGGCTTAATGACTCAATGTTGATGCTGACTACAGTGAAAACGGAATATGGATTTTTCTTAGACATATTTGGGGGTGAAATGGCTTCTTGTGCTGCTGCAAATGAGTGGATAATCTCCCTATCGGTGTACACTTGAGTGTTTAGGAGGTTGGCTCTGCAAAGACTCTTGCGTTTTGTAGGGTAGGACGATGACACAGACTCAAGCACTGATTACTGAACTTGGAAGTGTTGTTAGCAGAGCAAATGAGCTTTTTGAGCAAACCCCAAGCCAAGGTGATCAAACTCTTGTGTGTTATTCTGCCAGACGTCTATACAGTATGTGGGGGAAGGGTTCAGCGGGTGTGTTCTCTCGTATTTTCGGAGAGAAAAATCATCAAATCGTAAAAAAAAAAATTTCTACAAAAAAAAATATTTTCAAAAATAAGATGCAAAAAAACTTTCAGATCATAATTTTACATGTGCTTCAATTGTTTAAGAAAAGACAAAAAAGGCAAAACAAAAACACGAAAAAAAAGAGACTGTGCTTGTAAAGGAGTCCAACTAATTTCTCTGAGGATGATGTTCAATTATTGATACCTGAGGTTGTAGTTCATACTGTACATGAATACAAATAAAAATTGATTTTTTTTTTCCAACACTTCTCAATTTTCATTGACAACCACTTTGTCACACAAGTGTTCTCGCACACGCGCGTGCACACGCTGGAAGGAAGAAAAGGCGACAAGGTCACAGGTGGAGAAAAAGCTCTTTTACTGACGGAGGTGCTGTTTGCTTTTCACCTTTCCAGGGCTAAATTCTTTCTATCCAGTTTGAATTATTCTAGCAAAGGTTAATTTTTTTTTCTTCAGCAGATTTATTCTATAGAGGCAATTCACATCATGATGTTATCGTATCTTCAGACGAGGCTCGATTTAAATGGAACCTTGAATAAAACCCTCCTGCTCATCAACTTGACTTAAGTGATTGTAAACACCCCTCTAACACCTCACTTGGAGAAAAAGGAGGAGTGATGGATAACCTAGAACAGATTTCTGTTTGGGGCTTGCGCCCATTCCTGAGGCTTTGAACTTACTTTGCTCTTTACACCATCTCTATTTACCTGATCTGCCCCCTCTCAAACCGCAGAGCTGCTGGTCTGCGACGGGGGTAAACATGAAAAAGACTTTAGCTCTTATCTGTTTTGCCTCTGGGGATGTGGTCATATCTGTTATGGACAGGCAAGGGAAAATGGCAATGGGTTAAAATCCCTCTAGTATTATTGGCAAGGACTGCAGTGCCTCTGAGTGCAGAATTTATCAGTCAAGCATTGTGCAGCCGGCAGTACTGTACACTTTTCCATGTGCCTACAGTGTGTGTCTGTTCGATCACGGGGACGAAAAAAGAAAGAAAAAAAAAGACATTCTCCTTGGAGAGAACCGTGCGACAAGTGAGAATGTGTATTTTGTAAACTAGATTGACCATGTAAATCATCACAATTTGCATAAAAACCAAGAGCAATTCACAGAGGAGATTGCTTTTCATTATGATGCTCCCTAAAGACAAAAACCACACAATGTCTCGCAGTCGCAATTGTCTCCGGGATTACTCCATTTCATTCCTAAAGGACTCCATGATTGCCCGGCCAAATCAAAATGTCAATCGCACAAATCTCCTGCAGACACTTATTAGAAACTGTGATCTACTTACAATACATGACAGTCCAAGTAGGGGACCAGCAGCGGAATCACAACGTAATATACCATATATGGTAATAACAAAAATTAATTTCTTAGGTCTCTCACCGGCTCAATAAAACTCTATTGATCTCACCTAAATACAATACATTAGGAATTATTAAGTGTATTAAAGTATGTTTATGTATACTTTCACATATTAATTGTTAGGGATGTCCGATATTGGGTTTTTTGCCGATATCCGATATGCCGATATTGTCCAACTCTCAATTTACCGATATCGATAACAGCCGATACCGATATGTAAGCGCTTCAGGAGCGCATAGGCACTATTTCAGTGTAACGCAAGCATTATTGTATTTTTATCGGTTTTTGATTTATCGGTTTTAAAGCAAAAAAATCTGATACCGATATTACATTTTTATGCTAATCTCTGTTATTATTACATCTCTATTAATTGTGTCCATTTCATATTAATTGTCTGGGATACACACTGTGTTACATGTCAGAGATATTTTTAAAGAAAGACTTTTTCTGTGATGATCAGCGGGTAAACATTAAATTTCATACTACATACTGCATTCGAATCAACTGTTAACAGTTTGTCTTCAAAGTCCTAACTTGCAATGTGGGTGTTTCTATTAGATTTGTTATAGGCATTGCAGCTGCCATTTCCCCTGGATCCAGTTTGTATGCAAATATTTCTTTGAATTACTCAGACCTCAGAAGATAGCGAATGTGATAAAAACCGAAATACAGACAGATTTTTAATACATAGCCAAGCTTATTTACCTCCAAATGGCTGCTGACAAGGAAGGGAAATGGGAGTTATTTGGATGGCTGCTCTGTGGCTCTGCATTCCAACAACTTCCCACAGCCAGTATGTGTACAGAAGCTCTAAATAGTGCGTGCGTGTAAAGAAAGTTTCATGCTTCGATGAAGTTAACGGGGGATACTCCAGCTCCCAAGTACTACACAGCTTAAAAACGTGCGCATCTGCACGCTGCATGTGTGGCCATGTTCCCACCGGCACGTAAAACAAAAGATAATGCAAGCAGACACACAAACATCAACACCCTACAGGCCTGTTTGTCCTACCTTGAGGAGGAAGTTGAAGCGGAGTTAGGCTTTTATCCGAAAGACTGCCAGTGTGTCATGAAAGGAACTATGCTGCCGTTACCAAATTGTTCAATCCTTTGGCATTCATGGCTTTTTTTTTCTTTTTTTTTTTGATGTATAAACACACAACATCCTAAACTGCAGCACAAATGCGTCTATTTTTTATGTTTTTTGTATTTTCTGTGTTTTTTGGTTGGGTAATTCGGTTCAATGATGAAAGTTGCAAGGAAAACGGAGAAGATAACATTTCTCACTGCCCATATCGGTACATAGATATAAATAGCTGAATGTGTTTTCACCAACAACAAACTCCCGAGTGATATTCATTTCTGACGCCTGCTTTGTGCCAGTCAGTGTACAAACGCGACCAAAAGAAAAATACATAAATCCACTCTTTCTCTCCAGTCTATTAAGTCGCAAGTACAAATGCCCCTTTTAATCCACGGGGTGTCTGGTACTAAGAGGAGGGGGCCAGGTTAAATAGACCATCAGCGAGCTGCGAAACAGATGGTTTCCCTCTTGACTGCTGTGGTCTGGCTATAATCGTGGAGCTCCACACACCTGTTACACATATTAAAGCTGGACGCAGAGAAGGTAATGATGCCAGCAAGGATCTGAAAGACAGATCCACTGGACGGGGAAACTAGCCGGGCGGCCCCGGTGGATCAATTTGCATAAATGTTATCATTGAGGCTGGAGGCAGGCAATAATCTTTAGTGTAGCTTTTTTCTAATCTTTTTTTGTCATAATTTTCCATTTCACAGCGTACACCAAATGAATAAATTAACCATGAGGATTGTGGAGGGGAGAACAGGGTCATTAAGGACACAAACATGCTTCTGGACAGTTTTTATGCTTCTAAACAATATTTTAATGCTTACCTAAGAGTGGTATGGGATTTTTCTCTGTTGTGAGTTCCACAAACACTGATAATCCAGATGCTGTGTAAAATAACATGAAATTCAATGCAAATCAACACTTACAACTGAGTATGCAGCAAAAATAAGTTACCCATGCAGCCTGACATTGCTCAGTTAGTTTCCAAGATAAGTAACCATGTAATCATTCAATCGCATTACTCTAACAAAATACAGTAGTGTTTTCATTCAACAATTGCTGCTGACTTTATGATTTTCAAATGCAGCCACTCCACGCAATCAGCCTACATGAGGCCAAAAGTGCCCCAAAGTTTCAGATTATGCTTAGGGCATTATAGTTGTTCAGAATAGTTTGACATTTTTCTTTCATTCTCTTGGCAGCCTTTAAATTTCTGCCCAGGCAAAGGGAAAAGAGGGAGAATGCCTAATACAAAACTACTGGCTAGAGGTTTTTGGAGAAACGGAGGCTGGTTTTCGTCCTCTAAATACTTATTTTGACTAACTAAAACAGTTAAAATTAGTATTAAGATATGATTGTAGAGAAGACATCCACATTCATCCCACAGACAACTGGCTGACAGTTGCTCCTCAACATGGTTGGACATAAAAGTCAACATAAACATTAAATTCAACATTATTTCATCAAAACCAGACAAAGGATTTCTGTAGCTACCTCTACTACTCTAGTTTTATCCTCAATCCTCCTGCACCCAATGCTTTTCAGCATGAAGGGTGCTGTGCTCTGCCTATGTGTGCTGATTTCCTGTAGATCTTCCAACTCCCACCCACAATCCCAAGACGTGCAGGTTTCTCTGGCTGAGAGCACAAAATTTCTCATAGAAAATAGATGACATCTGTGTGTCAGCGAGAGGCATCGGGTATATAATAGACTGGTGACACATCTCATGTTTTCCTAATGGCTGCCAAGTTGTGTTTGAAACCATGCACACGATACGTGGGTGTGAAGAAATGATGGTTCGACAGAAAATTGCATACTGCGAATTACTACCACGCAAAAAAAGAGGTTGGACGGCAACAGTGTTTTGGGTGCAGCCGCATCCCCAAGTTCAAATTACACAAGTTGTACTTAAAAAAGTACCCGACAGCATTCGGTGAGAATCAACATCCCACCCTTCGGCTAAAGAAGATGATCTGCAGGAAGGTTTGGCTAAATGAGCGGGAGTGGAGTCCTGTGCTCGTTGGCCTGCTGAATAAAATAAAATCCAAGATGTGTCTCTCTGCTCCCGGAAAAAAAATAAGCCCACCGTCTCCTTACGGATCCAAACTGGTCCCAAAATGAATCGCTGATGTCAGCCAATGTTGCCCTTTGGGGCATTGGGAGACATCTGTTTTTGTTCATCTGTGGTTGCCTGCCTGGTTGCAAACAAAGCTTAGACCAGAACGTTTACAGCACAACAGGCGGGCCTTGGACCGAGGGCCTGTGGTACCTCAGGAGACACCTGAGGTCACTTTCTCCCTCTGCTTGGCACAAACTGTCTCCGGCCTGTGATGTACTTTGATTAGCTGGCAGTGGGCTCCAACGATTCGGCAATTGACAGTGACAACTCGCTCTTTCACCTTGACACCTCTAAGCACAGGAGATAATCTACTGTCCGTGACAAGCAGATGGCCGTCAGTATTTACGCCGTTTTGATGGCAAACTCCAAATGAATTATTGATCAGTATCGTGCTATGAGACGTTCGATAAATGCCATACCGTTGGTTCAGTAAACCCTCCACCAATAGGTCAGGAGCGAAGGTCGTCGGCAAAGTGACAGAAATGTTGACTTAGATGCCAGCGCGAGCCAGAAGGAGTGGAGCTTACCTCTCTGGTTTTTCCTGTGCATTACTAGAATAAATGTTTATAAATCATATCGAAACCGATATGTTGCACAAACAGCATCATATCATCGTCCAACGTGTAGTGAGAGAGCATCCGCTCATCCGTCCCTCTGGCTACCATCATGTATCATGCTGTGAATGGGAAGATCAAATCTCTCACTTTAAGCGATCGATTGCTTTGTCAAAGTCATGATCCAGTGCTCTGATCCGACAAACAGAAACTTCAAGATGTCATTTCCTGCAGCCGCTGTTGACGTCCACAACCTGTCATCGGACTAAATACTCTTCTCTGACCCATCAGACAGGGGGTGCGAGGTGGAGCAGTCTTTCCTCCCTAGACATGTGCAAATACATATACAGGTAGTGTGGAGTTGGGGGACAGATACTGCATCCATAGTCATACTAGTTCTTATTACCAGTGTTACTGGTACTCATTTTGATCCACACAATTGTTGAAGTTTTACTGTCAACTGTGAAAAATCTGTGCAGCATCTGTAATGTTGATTTCAGACAACAGCAACAACCTAATAGATCTACAGCCACCCAGAACGTGGGAGAATCAAAACGGTCAGAAGGTTAATCGATAAATGGATCGCGGTGTAGATCTACCCATAAAAGACATGAAGAAATAAAATAAAAACAGCCCAACCCTGACGGAAGGTCACAGCTCAAGTAGAGTATGAAGAATAAAAAGAATAAAAAGGACTGAAAGATTGAAAAGTCATTGGGGTTTAAGATATAAAATATCCACCATTACATAGGAAATGTTTCTATTATAGAAATCATTTTTCACAGAGGCTCCTTGTTTTGTGCCAAACGACCATAAAACAAATCTATTTGCAAGGCTGCAATTAATAACAGAAAATTCTGTTTTCAGCATTTAATAGTTTTTTATTGTGATGCGTTCAGGGACATTTGAGTGGGCTTATAGTGCACTCCACAGACCATAAGAATGTATTATTTAAATGCATAGCTGCAGTAAGCCAGCCATAAAGATGTGTGATTTTGAAGATACGGTGCCGTAATTCTCCATGTCCGCCGCTCACAGTGAAATCAAAGATGGGCAACTCAAGTAACAGGCTCATTACATGCAGGATTTGAGAAGCACTCAATGATGCTTTGATTTGTATCGCACGTTTAATAGCCCATTTTTGTATCAATATTAATATCCAAACGCAGGCGTGAACAGTTGCCGAGCAACAGCTGTTGCAAGTCAAGAAAAAAGATTTCAAAATGAGTTGTGGGAAGACAAGACAGACACCAAACGGAATCAGACGCAGTGGAGGAGGACAAAATAGAAAGCTAAAAACACTGTGATCACTTTCTTTTGCTCACATGGATCAAAACGTAAATTGCTCTCCACATGTGTGTCGCGGTTTAGTTTCTTAATGATATCTTTTTTCATAAAAAGTCACATCTAGTTATGCCACAAATATTGTGTGAGAGGCTTTCGCGGTATGATAAAGCAGTGAAATAACAGTAATATTGACACACGCACACACACACTCACACACAGGTCCCAATGTATCATAACGTTTGAATGTTGGCAGAGCAGAGTGAGGCTGCTCTGGATCTACCGGTATCTTTACTATTACTTAAAGAATCACTTAAAAGGCACAGTTGTAG
>OMPJ01038614.1:7276-23673 GCA_900312935.1 Carapus acus | reverse complement strand
ACGCACGGCCTCCATCCCCATCTTCATGCACACATCCTCCAGCCCAGCTCTGCTGCTCGGCCTGTTTTCCACTCAGCCGCCCGTCACAGGCTGCACACACTGTCAACATGGAATGTATAAGCCTGTGTAAACGCTGCCACCCCCACCAACACACACACACACACAGGCACGCACACACCATCGCACACACCACCCCCCGCCTGTCTGCCATTAACAAAGCTCAGCAGAAACTGTACACACAGCTTTGATTTTTCAAAGGACACCTGTTCTTCCTTTGCTCGCTCTCTTCTCTCTGTTCATTTCACTTTATTCAGTATTTACACTTCCAGGATACTTCAATGGATCAATAAATCACCTAACTGGCTATCAATCACATCTTCTCAGCTCTTTTTTTCTTTTTATTTACCCATCACAGCCATATTGAATCATCACTCACACAATGATTGCGCTTCGTTTGTGTCGTTAACACACCTTAATCAGTCTAAATCTAAAATGGGCTCCATCCCATAACAGACCACGACTCCACCAATGGAAAATTTGTTTATTCTGGGTGAAAACGTCCTAGAGAAACGACTCAGTTAGTGTGTAAACTTGTCCAAGTTCACAGCAATGAGACCACTGACCCAAATCCCCAAACCAGAACCCGGATCCGGTCCGGACAGCTGTGACCTGTTGCTCCAATGATCCCCCATATTAATAGAACGTCCCCGTCAACACGCAGCTGCATCGCGGGCCCCCGCTGACACCCATTCATGCAAGACTCACCGTTTATGTATCAAATATGCAGGTTCCCTTGACAACCGGACGCACGTGTTGCGAGGCAACAGCATCACTTGGGTGACCCATTTCTTCAAGACAAGGGGGCTTGAGTGTTGAGCCAAAGAGCAATCACAGCAACCGGGTCCAAATTAATGGGATACGGAAATTGTTTTGATTGTCCACAAATACAGCCATTATATATAACATGAGAGCTGTAACAGACTTCCATTTGACTTTGGAGACCTGGGAGGCGCAGCTAGGGGAGAGGGTGGAGGGGGCAGACATTGGGGTGTCTGGTGAGACCTTCGACCTGTGAAAGCATCGTGGTGCGTTCAGGCAATCCACTCAACACATCGCAAGCCAGCTACTGCCTGGACGGAAAAATGAAAAAATAAATAAAAAGGGGGACAGCCTCAGACTGTTGTGACAAGGGAAATGGGGAGAGAGCGAGAGGGGGGGATGACAGGCCTCAGACCAGAGAGCAAAGAAGAAGAGGAGAGCATAGATGTTCCAGGCAATCTCAAAGGTCAGCACACACTCAATCAGCAGCAGGAGCAGATTGGTCAATACAGCCCCGACTGGAAGCTAAAAGCAGCTGGAGAGAGGCTATCTATCTATCTATCTATCTATCTATCTATCTAACGTTGTGAAGGATAAAGCAAATCCCTTTTCAAATATGAGCTGATTCTGAGTCTGATTCATCCATCCATCTATGAGGAATCTCTGCACACGTCAACACACACGTCACTTCAAGCTAGACTGAATTGGCAGCAATCTGCCCCACAACTAATGAGCCCACATCACCACAACTGAGATCAAGTGTAAACAAGCTGTAAGCAAAAGAAAAAAACAGCAACATCCATTAAATGTCAGCAAGAAGAAGCAGCAACAGCAGCAGCTTTGGTGTTTGTTTACATGTGGAGCGCAGGCTAATGTGAGGGTTACATAACGATGTCGAGTAAGTACTTCAAAACTCAAACAAACGTAGGCGATGTGTGTGAGCTAGTTTGCGTAGTGTGCGCGTGTGTGTGTGTTTTTTGTGTGTTTTCGTGGAATGGAGGGGGCGGAGGTTGCTGGGTTCAGCCTCGTCACACACACACGCACGCGCGCACACGCACACACACGCACACACACACACACACACACCACACACCGGCTGTGGGTTGTTGGGTTCGGGGTCGAAAGTCATTCATAAAGCGAAGACAAACAACAACATCTGGCAGGCTTCGGTATTTTAAACACACACACACACACACACACACACACGCACACACGTTCATTCGCGTTGACAAAAGCCGACCGAAGCGCCCGGCGGCGCACAGCACGCGTGCAGAAGACAGTTAAAGTTCTTTTTTGGGCACCCGTGCCGCCGACAAGCGGGAGAAAACGAGAGTGTGTTACCGTTCCTGTCCCCGCCGTCCCGTCCTGCTGCTGTGGCGGCGTCCATCCATTCAGCGTCTAATCCGATGGTTTAATCCAAACCCCGTGAGCGCTACGTCACTTCCGGCCACCCGCACTCCGCCTGACCCGGGAAGGGTTATTACTCTGCTATTACTGAGTTATTATAGAGCTCTCGGCGTACTAGATAACGTGACAGTTTAACCAAAAATTGAGAGATTAAATAAAAGATATATTTTTGAAAAAAACACAAAAGGCTTATTCGGCTAAATTTTAGAATTGATTGGTGATAAAAGTCGTTTGACTGTTTACGGTTTGTCTACGACAAATGTTTTGTAAGCTCTATTCGTTTTAACATGTGAATGAAAACGCGAAGAATGTTGTAAAAAAAAAAAAAAACTCAGGTGCAGCGAGTGCAGCACCAGTGCGCATGCGTCGGTGAGGTGCTATCCGGGAATCGCACTGTGCGCTGTCGCTTAATATTTGATTGTATTATCATACATTGCCTAATTATCAGCTCATGTTTTTACTGTACGTATATTACAAAGTTGGCAGCCTTTTCTGGTGACAGGTGCACTTTTGAGAAGACTATTCCCAATGATAGTAGACCATGTGGGTGTTGAGTGTACTTTCTGTCCAGTCATCGGTGTATTTATCTGTGTCTTTTATTCCCATTTGACCTTAACTTGGGGTCGCAGATATCAATTCCCTCTGGAAGAATAAAGCATGTAACTGCCACTGGTTCTGGTTTTCCTCCTTCTGACCTCAGAAATCTCTTTCTGCAGTCAAAGGTCAGATATAATTCCATGTAGGATAATTATGCAATCAGTCACTCCTTTAGGAGGAGCAATTACAACAACAGTTATAAGACATTTAACGCCAAGAATATGCTGAATTTCCTCTCCAATGACTGTCTCATCAACAATAATGACACACTTCTTGTTGGAGCTGCTGTGGCGTCCTGCGTGTTGCCTGAATATGTCCGACTGTCCTTGGACCTTCTCACTTTACACCGCTGAGATCCTCTTACTCCCATCGGGCCGTTTTGTATTTATATTTTCCTTTCCGGCACTGCGGCATTGCTCCATGTCACGCTCCTCTGAGCAGCCTGACGGGCAGATAGGCCTGAGTTGGTGCTATTTTGGAGAGCCTCGCATTGGGGTGATTACAGTGATGTACGACGCCTGCAGAGATACTGTGTGTGTGATGCTGAGCTGCAGGGATTGACCAGACTTGTCCTTAATGCCTTGTGTTTTGGAGAGATTGGACACAGAGCTGGATTCTGTTTTTGATACAATTCGATTGCAACAGACATGATTGTTAGTTTTGATATGTTGCCTTCTTTCCACTTGGCATGACACTTTGGCAACAATTTCCATATATGCTGTTGGTTATCACTTATTTAGTGTTGTAATATTTTGATTCTAATCACGAGGACAAAAATAAACTGAGTTTGATAGAGTGATAATGCACAGCTCCACCTACTGCGCCATAAATCCACTAATCTGAAATGAATGCTTGCTGCCCCCTGCTGGACAATAGTGGTACGGCCATACTTCAGAGTCAATCACAAGTCATTCACTCACTGGTGAAAAGTCTGAAACAACACATGTGCAGCCCCAGAACTTTGAACATATGGAGAGAGTCTGTGCTTGTATTTTCCAAACAGTTTCGGCCATTTTGCAGAATAATGTAGGGGACACAAAATGAGACATGGCACTTCAGCGGGATGTGTATTGCTTTTTAATAGATATTAAGGCAGAGACGTTGTGTTGTGTTTGACGTTGCAAACAAAGGAGACCCGGTGCAACAAACACAGATACATGGAAAGGACAGCAGATAATATGTGTGTGTGTGTCTGTGTGTGAGCATCCGTCTGTCCCCATACAGTCTGTTCACCCTGTAGCGCAATACTTAGCAGCAGTGTATTATTTGGCATTATTGTTTTGTTTCTGGCCTTTTCTCACAGCAGGGTTGCTGCCAACCCAAACCAGAAGGCCTCATCTGCGGACAGATAACCTGAGAGGAGTTTGACAGCCGTGCTGCACTCTGAGCATCAGAACTTGCGGTTATGGAGCTCGGCCACGCGTCGCAGGTTGTCCCTCTGCGAGGAGCAGAGTTGCGTTTTACTGCTGACGTCCTCCCACTGAACGGCCTGCGACGAGCCGTGAGTGCTGGCCACCTGGGAGGACGAGGACAAAGACGTTCTTGGTGGTTAAGTAAGAGGTTGGTCACGTTTCAATTGTATCATCTGCATCTTTCTGATCTGTGGCCAAGATTCCAGGCGTGGATCACAGAGCCTCTGAAACAATTGAAATAAGTGATGATTGTTCTCACCATGTGGCTCACGTCCACCATGAATGAACTGGACTTGTCCAGGTTTAGGGTCAGGACTGTGGTCTCCACCCAGGCGTTGTCTGTGTTCCTGCTGTCGTCCACGTAACCCTCAAACACCTAAAACACAGCCGAGGTGGAACCTCACCACCAACTTTGTCTAAGCCTCGAACCAGCAGCGGTCGAGACCCAAACCCTTGAAAAGTGTATCAGAGTGACATCCAACCTAATGAATCTTCCTTTTTTGTACCTTTGTGCCGGCACTCATGTCTGCGTCAAGGTGTTGGTACAGCTTCTTCCCCATCACTTTCTTGAGGGACGCAGGCAGGTTCTCCCCAGGTTGGACGGGACCCTGAAGGTTCAAAACATCAGGACTTAACCTTTGTTCCAGCGTGTAAAAGATGAACCAAACACCTTGACTCACCCCTGGTAGTGCCCAGGCCGCCTGGCCTTCGTCCCAAACTGCCAAAAACTCCAGGACGGATCTCTCACTGTCCCGCCAACTGAAACATCCGCCCATAGAGTCTGAGACCACAAGGCGCCCCCACGTTCTTCATCATCGGGGGAGAAATTTGTGCTAACGTACCGAGTGACCACCACGTCCACATTGAGGTTTGGGCCCAGGTGGCTCAGCGCCCCTCGTCCCCTCATGCCCGTCCGTCCTCCTGGGTTCCTATTTGCAGGAGTTACAGGACACCGGGTCCATCAGACACCGAGCTGTGGCTACGTTGTTACTGTAAGAACCATCTGACCCCTGTGAGACCTTCGCCTGTCTTACCTGAAATTGTCCAAGGCTTCATTGTCTGATCTGTGAGGGGACACGAACATACAGTAAATGAGCATAAAAATGTACAATAAGATATTCAAAAATACTTATATTCCACAAGTTACACCTCCAGAACACACTTGGATACTCCATACAAAGACTTATGTAATGATAGTAACAATGATAACTGCAAGAAATGAACTAATCCAGTGTGAATTTCTCAACGTACCCGTCCACACTGTCTCCACTGTCTGCAGAGGAATAGAGGGGCGGCATGTATGAAGTGAAGCTGACCTGAAAGAGTGTTTTTAAAAGTAGCATGAGCATCTACACTACCATCAGGGCCAATCCAGGGACTCTTGGCTGGTTGAGCACCACCTACCTCCCATGGCACCTTCTCCTCCGGAACTGGAAAACGCACCAGTTTGGTGTTGGGGTACTGGAACTGGCGGGCGTTGGTGTGGAGCCCCGCGTCTGGGGCGTTCCTCGGACCATCGGCGGAGTCGCCGTCTGTGGTGACTGATGTCGGGATGGGTGGGACAGATCATTGTTTACAACGTGTACAAACCAGGACCAGCGAGCAGTAACACTGAAGTAGTAAACGGTAGTCTGACTCAGTGGTGGTGGTTCCTTTGCAGCGTTTTCTGGAGATCTCAGACTGTCCATGATCCACTGCAGGGCTCTGGCGGACTGGAGGACCTGGAGGGACAGATCTGCATCAACCCCCTGTGTCCATGGTTGACCCTTTCTGACCATCTGACCCTTCTTTACCTGTTCCTCCAGCCGGGCCAGTCTCTCATCCATGGTGGTGGAACTGCCCTCTTCCTCCCTGTCCAGCCTATCGGTTATGGTGGAGACCCTGCGGACAAACACACACACGCACAACCTGTGAGATAATGAAGGAGCTTTGGTTGACATTCTCTGGAGCGGTCCTACTTTTGCGCCGTGTCTATGATCCGCTGCTCCATCTGCTGGCTCTGCTCCCGCTTGGACGACTGCAGGTAGCGGTCCTTCACCAAGGCCTCCCAGGACAGCAGCTCCTCTTCCTCACTCTGGGGGAGCTCTTGCTCTGATGGAGACGAGGGTGCAGATCCGTGATCACCATAAACGGCTGAGGACTCGGCGATGATTCCCGAGTACTCACTGAACTCTCCGGCTTTCATCGGCGGCCTGCAGAGCATCACGTTTCTCACAAAAAGGTAAAGGTGGCTGAGGATGATGAGAGGTGGAGGGGCGGTGGGGCGGCTGTAGTACTCCTTGATGAGCTCGTATCTTTGGAACTTCCAGATTCTGTCCGTGTTGTCGTGGACCTCCTCGAAGGTATAGCTGTGAGCATATAGGGACACAGTGAAAGCCATTTTATTCTATTGATAAACAGTAACACCTGAGTGCAGATGGGGGGCGCTCACTTGAAGATGGCTATGAGCAGATTGAGCAGCAGGATGTTGGCGAAGAGCAAATACACGCAGAGCATCAGGATGGTGAGCCACTCGGGGAAGGCCGGCGTTTGGTTCTCATTCAACACGGGACATTTCGGTTTGAGGGGGTCGGTGCCGTTCAGGCTGCACGACTCAATGTTAAACTCTGCGTCTGCAAAAGCACAAAGGCAGATGGACTCGCTCAGGACCAGGACCAGGACCGGGACCGGACTAGCAACCTGGACATCTGGGGCCAGAGAGGAACACCTTCCCCGACGTGGTCTTACTGTCGATATTCGTGGGGACGTTCCCAAATATGATGAGGTACGGCTCGTAAATGGCCCCCCGTAGGATCCACCCCAGCCGGGTCTCGTTGTCGATGAGGATGGCTTGCTTGGCCACGCCGTACGCCAACACCCAAATGCTCAGCAGGAACATGAAGAAGAACATGTCCATCATCTGCAGGTGAGACACGTCACAACAGTTACAAGGCAGGAGGACACAGGAAGGGCTCAGGAAGGGTCCTCCGCCCCCCTCCGGCCTCTCACCATCCTCCTGACGATGATGATCTTGGGGCCCAGGGTCTTGCTGATGGTGAAGATGGCCATGAGGCGGAGGCAGAAGACGATGAAGTCGATGCAGAGGATGACTTTACCCGTGTAAAACACCCTTGGAATCAGCCTAAGAGGGGTCAACAGCATGGGCGTTAACAAAGATACCAGCAGGGGGCGACCTTTCCAGTAAGCCATGGTGTTCGTATGAGAGGACTGGAGGAAACTCACCGACATACCAGGCCAGTGATGAAGAGGACGATGGACAGCACGTCTAGAATGTTCCATAGGTCCTGGATGTACATTCTGGATTTCTTATGGAACCCAAAGCCATCTGGGTCATGAAACAGCTGATTGTGAAGGTAAAGTGGGATTAGTGAGGCCATGTGGTGAAGACACAATGAGAAATATCTCTGTCTGTCCTTTTATCTTCATCCCACCTTGATCTTATGTTAGCGTAGTATCTGAGAGATGACTTCTCTCGTCTCTCACCTGTCTGACCTCCTCGCAGACCAGAGAGATGAGCCAGATGTAGAGCAGCAGCTCGGCCGGCGAGGGCGTCGGCTGGAAGTCGATCATCAGCACCACGGCGAAGAGGAGGAGGAAGGCGAAGTACGACACGATGTTCCAGTAGAACTTCACCTGCGGGGAGCCGTACAGGCCCGACAGCCTGGACCAGCAGCTCAGGGGCTTCAGGTGCTGCAGGCTGGCGTGGTCCCTGGGGAGAGCGGGGTCAGAGGTCAAACCGAGACATCAGACACAGAAAGATTGTTTAGCCGGCGGGTTACCCACGGGTTCTTGAAATTTGTCCTAAGGGTGCTTCCCGTCACGGTCTCCATGGTCTTCTGCTCCTCACTCTTCTCAGCCTCTCTGTGGATGACCTCATCACGTCTGAAGAAAATCAAAAACAAGACTCAACTGAAAACGTGATAAATTCTGAGAAAGTGGTTTAAAGCACCGATGTATCAAAATAATTATATGAGCAATATGCACAAAATGTGACTCTCTGTGGTTGGGGAAATGAGTTGCCTCACAGCTGTTTGACTTCACCTGAAACCCAGAAAGCCGGTGTAGATCAGCGGGAAGAGGACCATGCAGGTCAGGACCCTCCAGACGTGATTGTCCACGGCCAGCTCACCGCACCAGATCTGGGTGAGGAGAGCCTGGAGGACGGGGACGCAAACAGCCTCGCTCACATGACACGACGGACTCAGGCGCAACAAGCGGAGCACCTTGGTTACAATTCACTACCACGTACCTGGACTCCAGACTGGGCGACGAAGCTCTTGGCGTCGGCCTCCAGCGCCAGCCGCAGGCACGTGGTCCTGCCCCACGACGGCGACGCTCGGACCAGCAGCCTCTGAGCTCGCTCCTCGTCGCCGCTGTGGCACTCGCCGAACACGCCTGGGAGGAGACGGGACGGGGTGAGAGCGTGTCTGCTCACCTGCTCCTGTCTCACGTCCCCGGCCATACCTATGGCGTGTCTCTCGTAGTGGTTGGCCAGCCGCAGCATTTCCTCCGCCTCGTCCAGGTCGTTTCCCTCATCTGCCATTTTCTTCAGGATCTTACAGGCTGCCAGAGCTGCGGACATGCAGTCTCTGCACTGTTGCACACACAGACACACACATACAGACACACACACAGAGACACACACACCACCTTGATACCATGTCACCTTTCACAAGGTATCAGGATGATTTAAGGTGTTGAATATGGGATCTCTCAACTATCTTTGCTTTGCTAGAGATGTCCGATAATATCGGCCCACGGATATTATCGGCCCGATATTAGCACAAAAATGTAATATCGGTATTGGATTTTTTTGCTTTAAAACCGATAAAATAAAAACCGATAAAAATACAATAATGCTTGCGTTACACTGAAATAGTGCCTATGAAGCGTTTACCGGCGCACATATCGGTATCGGCTTTTATCGGTATCGGCAAATTGAGAGTTGGACAATATCGGCATATCGGATATCGGCAAAAAAGCTAATATCGGACATCCCTAATCTTTGCAAATATTTAGATTTTTGTCTCCTGGTCCACAACTGTAGAGTCTCTAGCAGTATATGAATGTATCATTTTCCACTTTCCACCAACTTTTTCTGTCAGAATTTGTTTTGGATTTTCTAATTTTTGACTTTTTTTTTATCTTGAGGTAACTTGAGTTAACCCGTGTGATTAATTGAGAAGTACTAGTGTCCTGCTAGCACCTTAGTCAGGCCTCCTAGCCCTTAAATGAGGTACTAGGAGGCGTTGTTTATGTTTCATTGCCTTTAGCAAAGGACACAAAACCAAAGCTACTCTTCATTCTGCTCTGTAGTGTGGATGTCCCATGTAAGGAATCATCAGAGCGTGTGTACAGGGTGCATATATGCACTGAAGTCTATTTCTGTTTCTTTTTTTGTTGTCGTTGTTGATGGTGAAACAGGATTTGAGCTGTTAGAGTCGCTCACCTGCTCCCATGCGATCTCGGCCAGCTCCTTGTTATTCTGCACGACCGCCCACAGGAAAAGATCTCTGCCGGGATCCCTGTGTGGCTCCCCCACGTTTTCTTTGAGGGGACGCTGAAAGTCCTCCTGGCTCACACTGGGCAGCTGAGGGACACAAGGAACACACAAGGTGGCAAACTGGATGAATGTAGCGGTGTATGAGTATGTGGCTATCTTGAGGCAATCGTCACTCACCGACAGAGACGTGTCGTCCAGGGACATGCTGATGTGGTATCTGGTTGCGTGCGGCGGGTAAAGCGGGTGGGTGAAGCTTCCCATCAGGTGCCGCACCTCCTGAGACACATGAGTCATGGAGATACCGGTGGTCTGGCCCGTCAGAACCCGAGATCGGATCCCGAACGTCGGCGACTTGCCCCGGCTCTCGTCCTGCGCCCTCATGGCCACCTTGCGAAGGAAGGAGCAGTCGGGCAGTTTGTTGTAGAGCTCGCACAAGGTGCTCTCGTCCTGGAGGAACTCCTTCAGGCTCACGCCGTTCTCCAGCAGCAGACACACAAACTCGTGCTTGTGGCCAATCAGGGCGGAGAACATGGCGGCGTGGAGGTCACTCGACTGGAGGAGAGTCAAAACAGAGTTGAGGCGTCTCACTAACTATTGGACGACCACTGTTGAGTCAAAGACAGAGAAAACCCAGAGGGCATTCATGTTCGGTGCCGTATTGGTGATGACCCACCTTCCACTGGCTCTCCTCTGTGAAGATCTCAGTCTCCGCTATGTCCACGCGGTTCCAGGCGATGGCCAGCTCCAGCTGCCTCTGCCACTCGGCACCCAGGGAGTCGTCGCTCCTCGAAGCTGTCGGCACAACCGCAGCACACCGGCGTATGGAAGAGATTAGCGGACACCTCTTACGAACCCCATCAGCTTCAGTCAAGGAGTCACTGAGATGTTTGAAGTACCAGCGGCCTCATCTTCGATTGGAAGCAGCGTCAGAGAACGCGGACAGGTATCAGATTTTGAGGTTAGAATATTGGACGTTGGATGTGAAAAAGGAAACTGTGTGATCCAAACATGGAAGGATTTCTGGGAAAGAAACTCAACCCCTGTAAACATCTATTTGTTCCTGTCAAGTCTATAAAAACGATTTCATTTCTCTGGTCCTGTGACTTTGCACGGCTGCTGCTGCGGTGCTGTGAGGAGCAAAACCCCCCTGACAGTCTGAGGTTCTGCCAAGACGTTGGCGACCACAGGCAGGAGTGATGCTGCCTGGAAATGCTTTGCAGCTTCGAAGGGCCTGATCCAATATTTATGCAGCTAATTGACGTAAATTACGGAAATGTGCTTTAACAACGAAGTGATGACTCAACGTAATCAAACTTCACGCGCTACTGAGATCTGGTGCGTGTAGAATGACTGTGTTAAGACGCACTACAGATCACTCTGAGTGCCCAGCAATTTGTAAATCTGAGACGTGAAAATACCTGAAAGGAAATCTGCCTCTGTCTTGTCTCTGTGTCCTGGTTTGGATTTTCCACCTTTTCATGCCAAATGCCTCCAGTCAGCTCTGCGAATCGATGCCCTCACCTTTAAGTAGTGCCTGAAGAATGGCTACGTCCACGTCTTCGTGTTTGTTCTCATTCACTCTGAACACCGTCAGCAGCTCAGACATCCGGATGATGTCCTGGATCTGGATGGAAAATGGACAGTCAGGACTCTCAGAGTCCTCCCTGAGATATATATGCTCGTGAACTTCCACCCACCTTCTTGGTCCACTCTATGATCTTGAGGTCGGAGAAGCTTTCGTACTCGGGGCCAAAGAACTTCTTCATCAGCGTGTGGATGAGGGAGATGGTGACCCTGGTCAGCGGCAGTCCAGATACGTGGGCGATCACGTCGGCTATCCTCCCCGTGCCCTCTAAAATCACACACGGCGTCCCGTTCAGCATGGCGTTGTAGATGGTCTGAGGAAGGACGTAGAGGACAGATTAGGACAAAGGGTGCAGACACGGAGAGATGGAGAGATTGACGCAAATGGTTGACTCACATCTAGAGTTCCCGGTCCTCCGTCCAAAACCACACACACCACGGGGATGGTCATGTCGCTGTCTGGAGGACAACGACAACACGATCAATGGCGGCGACAGATAAAGAGCGACAGCTGTCGGGAGCCATCTACTCAACCTTTGCTTCCCAAGGGCTGCTGGGATATAAAGCTCTCCAGGCGGCTGCGCAGCTCGATCTCAACGCCGTAACGTCCGTGGCTCCCGTCGTCCACCAGCAGAAAGTGGGTGTGGTTGTTGTCCAGGCAGCAGAGACGGCCCTGTCCCTGCACGTCCATCTCGTAGTTGGCGGGGAAGCAACCCTGAGGGAGGGGAAAGGACACTTTTTACTGAAGTCCTCAGCCAAGTGACACCTTGGCATATTGTTTTGTTTTTCCCTTGATGTCTAGAGAGCAGTGAAGGGTTGGTCCAAGGGAATTGGATCAGGAGCTGCATCGTTTCTAGATAAGGTGTCAAACACCCCGAACCTGAGGATCCACCAGGGCTTTCCTGTTGTGAATGGCTCCCCACGTGGCCATGCCGATGGCGACGATCTGGGCCTGCGTGGAACTGTTGCTGATGGAGTAATCCCTCACCGCCTGGCCCACGTGCTTCATCACGCCGGTGTGCGTGCCGCCCGTGATGATCCAGGCACCTGAATGCAACACAGGAGGAAAAGTATCTAACCCGCACGGGGAAACACCACAACTATCAGCAATATCAACTGTGTCGGGAAGGATAAACAAACACAAACACAATCACAATCACTTTTACAAACATATGGACCCTTCAGAGTAGCTTATTCACCATTTGATTGGCAGCAGCTAACTGGTTACGGTTGAAAATAACTTTGTATTTCATATTTCCCTGTCCTGACCTGTGGTCCGGGCCACTTTGATTAGCCCTCTGTGGAACGTGTTCTTCAGACGCGTCTTCAGGTAGAAGTTCTTGGCCCCCCCGGTCACCGAGATGAGCAGGTTGGGAGGGGAGAGCTTCCACTGCTCGGTCAGCAGCTGGTACAGCAGCTCAGGCTCCGAGTCTGCAGACACTCGCACGTACTGGTCGTGGAGGGAAACGCGGAGAAAGACGTGAGTATGAGGAGATGCAGGTGTGGACGTGCTTGCCCTCCCACCTTTCCAGATTTCTGTCCGAAACCGCCAAAGGTGACAGCTCCGAAAGCGTCCGTGGGAGCTTCGCGGATGTGTCTGTGTTTGTCCCACGCCTCCCCCACGTAGTCGTCGGGCTTGATGGCTTCCTCCCCGTGGTGACTCTTTGGGTAGCCACACTTGCATATTCCCTCTCTGCCGGAGACACGCAAACAGACGCTTTCAGAGGCCAAAGCATGTCTGATCAGCAGATCAAACCCGTTACAGTAGGAAAAGGCGGCAAAGAACGCAAAAATCTAGACACTCAACACAAAGCTTGACCATGAATGCTCTTGATGTGTTCAGATTTTTGAGTTTGATGCGCTTGAGAGGTGGGTAACCTTTGAGAAAAGCTGATGTATCATAGGCAATGCCAGCTGCTAACACACACAGCGAGTGAAAATAGTGATACGCAACACTTTGTCCTCCCGCATTAAAAAGTCAAAGCTACAGCACACTCATCTCTGGAGCAGCAAGGTCGCCTCCCTGCCAGAACGGGGTGACACGTCCTACCTGACACTGCTTTCGTAGAAGAAACACTCCTTCTTCCGGATGTTTTCCCGGACCCAGGAGGAGAAGGAGCAGTTCTGAAAAGAGGGAGAGACAGACAGGTGCTGAGCGGGCCGAGCGGAGCTGAAGGCCACAGCCCGGACCAGCTCAGGCTCAGGCTCAGGCTCAGGCTCCGGCTCGGCTTCCCCCATCCTGCTCCTCTGCGGCGGGGATGCGCCGACGCCTGGCCGGGCTGAAGTGCTGAAGCCGGAGCCTGCATGAGGGGAGAGGAGAGGAGGGGAGAGGAAGGGAGGGGAGAGGAAGGGAAGGAGGGAGGGGAGAGGGAGCAGGGCGGACGGGGGTGTGGCTGTGGAAGCCTCGGCATCAGCATTGCATCAGTGATGTCACGGGAGAGGACTGAAACCCGAACAAACCTCTCACACACAGGACGGAGGGGTGTGTGTGAGGAGGGAAAGGGGGAGTAGAGGGGAGGGAGGAGCTGGCAGCCGGGCGCCACGTCCAGATCTAATCAATCGATAACGGCAGTGGATTAGTTTCATTCTGCTTTTAAGTGCAATATGCGGGGAAGTTCATTTAAGATGACATAGCAAAAACTGCTGAATCTTGTTTGGCCCTCATTCACGTACTGCAAGATTATTTTACCGTAATCCATCACATGCTTTACTATGGACTAAGAGCGACTGATAAGAATTCCTCTCACCCTTTCCCCTGATTCATTATGTCTCAATTTAGATTGTTATTACAGTTGCTGTAGAGCTGTGAGCCATAGCTCTTTAGCATCTGGACACGAATCCAGGCTTGTGCTATAAACAGGCACTTACGAGCAGCCACTCATCTTAAATCTGAGCTTTGTTAGTGATGAATGTTTGGCCAATTTCACGTCTGGAACAACCACACAACAGCACCATGCAGGCGATTGTGCAGCTCACGGCTATTATAGCTTTTCAGACTGTTGATTTGATACAGGAACGCTCGCCGTCTGAAGGACGAGGGTTCCTGACAGCCAGCTGAAGATCTCACCTTCTTAATGGACTTGAGCAGCCGACCCAGCCCCAGTTTGGTCTCGCGCATCTGCTCCAAAGCGTCCATCGGGTGGACTTTGTTGTCCGAGTTTGGCAACATTTCTGCAAGGGGTGGGGGGGAGAGAGGTCTGCCGTCAGTCCGGACGGATTCTGCACGGAGCCTCGTAGCGATGGCGACGGCAGAGACAAGTGGCAGAGCGCATCTGCTCTGATCACAGGCCGGTCTGAACAACTGTCAGGGTAGAACTTGATGACATTTGACCCCTCACACCTCTACACCAACCCCCAGGAAAAGCAAAAATCTATTTTCTTCCTCAACAAGTGCAGTTAGCTAAAAATCAGGTCCTCACTAATCCATACTGACCCACAGACTCGGTGATCAGAGTTTCCCATTGTTTCATCTTCTTCACCGCAGGCTGGACGGTCCTGGTTCCTGATAAACGGCTCCACCCGCACTGAGCAATAACAACTCCCTCCCCTCGGCTCTTGGCGTCCAGCACACCCATAATAATCTGCCTTGCAGCGAGGCATCACATTACAACTTCTGACCAAAGCGGATGAACATCCCAAAAACTAATTCACGCTTTACAGCGAAAATATTTGACTCACAGTACTTCTCAACACATGACGCCTCATGTGGTTCTCCTCTTATAAGATTTAATCCCTTTAAAACAAGAGGTGTGGCCCACAAATCTGGCAAAAAGTGTGTCTGCAGGTGCGATTTCTAATGCTCACCTCTCTTCACGGCCTTCGATCCTCCTTTTAAATCACGAAACGACATCAACAACATGTAGTCGTCTCTGGTGCCCAACATGAGGGGAAGTGGCGTGTTTCTCAGCGTGGCCCACGGGCAGGTACAGCTTAAGTCGAGCCGGCGTTGCCAGGTGACACCCGGGGAGCATTCAGCAGGGGATCTGGTTACTAAATGTGAAATGTAAAAGCAGTGTGGACGCGGGCCTCTGCGGCTCAGGCGTTGCCACAACAGTCGGCACAAAAGGTGAAACATCAACACGGCACGTCACGCAACATTTCAAAAGGTTTGTCGGAGAGACAGGTTTGAAGTGTGCGTGTTGTGTGTGTGTTAAAGTGTGTTTACCTTGACTAAGATCAGATATGAAACAAGACATGCTAGGGTCAGCAACATCCATGTCTGGTTTGGTGTCAAAGTTTTAAATCTCTCAACTTGTTCGTGATGCAACATCGCCCTCTAGTGGACACCTGTAAGCTTAAATTGTTGGTTATTTGCAAATATTTGCGGAGGGCGATTTATGCAGGAATTTGGTACTTTTACAAAGCAGACAGACACTTGTTTCCCTTACGGCACAATATTTATTCAACAATATACAGATTAATTTCTCTCTACATCTCACACTTGTCATCAGTTTTTATAGTAGTGTTGCTTTTCCTCTTTTATACACTTCTTATTTACAAGATTTAAAATAAGTCTCTTTCTCCATTTTGTACAACATCAACAGTACAGTGTTCTCACATCTTCGGCCGCTTCGCTCGAAGCGCGGAGATTCTGGAATCCTCACTGATAAATCTGCTAACATTTAGTAGGTTTGCTTCTCTGAGCCGTGGCGGAGCAGCAAACCGACGCCACCCCCTCATGCACCCAATCCACGTCTGCATATCTTGAGAGTGAATTCAGCCACACGTGGACGTATACAGCACAGAGCGCCACCAGGTGGCGCACGGGCAGAACTGGTAAACGGTGGACGGGATGGCGGGGGAGGGGGGGCGTAGTTTAGGTGCTTGCACCTTGAAAAATGAGCTGAAATGCATTAGTGCCCCTCCCCCACTCCCCAAAACACTCCCTTGTTGACCCCCCACCACCCCAACAAGAGACAGTAAGGGCCCGTGTCTTCAAAAATAAGGGTTGCATAGAATCACTTCTCCCAAAACAGAAATTTTGGTGCCGTCGTATTTAAAGCGTGGCTTCCGGTGAGCGAACTCCTGAGACCTTCCTGACCGAGAAACTTTTTTTTTTTTTTTTGTTCAGAGAA
>OMPJ01038613.1:0-16668 GCA_900312935.1 Carapus acus | reverse complement strand
CCTTTTGTTCCACTGGGTTTCAGTAAATAACCTGCCTGACAGTTCACAGGCGTGGGCGAGCGAGCGGGACAGACAGAAAGAGAGAAAGGTGAGGAGGGAAAAGGGGAAAGAGAGAGAAATGTTAAAACAAACAGCCCTGTACACGCACACATGCCACTCCCTCCCCCCACCTCCAACCCCGCCTCTGAAAGGCAATTAACTTCGCATTGATAGCTCAGCAGTGGGAGGCGATTGGTCCCGTTCTGCTTTCTCCCTGATAAGAGCTGAAAGGCCGTTTCTTTCCTGTCGAAAAGCATGCACACACCCGCGCACTCACACTCACACGCGCGCATAGCTTTCAGGGTTTAAAGCTGTCACTCTCAGAAAGGGTCATTTTTTTCCATTCTTTACTGCCACTGCATATCAGTGACACCCACAAGCCCTCTCGTGAATAGAGAGGCCCACTTGGGGGGCGGAGCCAGGCGGCCTCCTTGCCAAAATGGTGAGGGGAGATTACGTCAGCGTGAAAAGCTGATTTAATAAGACTATCAGGAAAGTAATGTGCCGCGCATGATTTCACAGCCGCTTCAAACACTTTTATCAGCATAAAAATTGCTCGAAAGCGTCTGCAGAGAGCGGTAAGATGCCGACGCGTCAATTTGGCCCTGATGTTTGTGGTGGTGGAGAGGTGAAGATTATTGATCGTGGCCAAGACGTGAGTAGATTTTCTTAAACCGCTCAAGCGTTTGGGCCATTTTCAATCCACCGCTGGATGTCACCTGAGGGGACAGGGGTGCCCTTTAGCCCCGGTAAGTGATGCTAAGAGAGCCTGAGGTTTGCGACAGGTCGATGCTCACACAAGTGCGTGCAGTCTGCAAGCCTCCTTACGATAGCTGGTAAAGCCGTGTGCGTGTGTATATGTATATGCATGTGTGTGAGGGTTTTGAAAGGAAACCACAATGGTTCTCAAATCGTGAGGATGGACCATCATTGTTTACTGATTGTCACAAATAGCATAGCCTAAAGTGGGGGGAGAGGAAAATTCACAGAAACCTCATTGTTTTAAAATAGTCATCAATGAGGAAAAAGTACTACACACTGTCAGGTGAAACCTCTGTAACTTGGCGCTGTGTGATGGCCTTTGTGCATGTACCTCTCACTTCCGCATTGGCCTGGATATCACTGCTACATCCCTCTGTAACAGCGCTGAGGAAGAGAAAAAAAAGCTATGGTCCTGCTATACAGTGAGACCTGGATATCTTTGAGATCTATAAATATTTGAGCTTGCGAAACGTTTATCACTCAATGAACAGGAAGCAGGAAGTAGACCGGCGACGCTCACCTTCTGACTCCTCTGTGAAATACTGTACAGATTCCTCCTCACTGGAATGTCTCCATTCCTGCTTGTTTTTCTATTCTCCCTCACCCTCTTATCTTCAACTCCTTTATCCATCCCCTCCTAACCCACCACACACACACCCCCAAAACACACACTCTCCCAAAACACACGCACACGCACACACGCTCCCCTGCTCCTGTCACAGACGGTTATGTAAGCAGTGGGCTGTGAGCGGCATCCCCATGTACCTTTGCATGATGCTGCAGTCTCTTAACAGAGGCACCGCGGCCTCCTCTGTGCTAAAGTACCGTATTCGATAAAAACCACCAAGAACCAAACAAAGAAACAGGAATATGATGGTTCCTGAACAAGATCCTCAATCCCTCAGAGCTCTGGTTTATTCCAAAAAAAGCCCCAAAAACTAAACAAAGAAACAGGAGTATGATTATTCCTGAACAAGATCCTGGATCCCTCACAGCTCTGTTTCACAAAACGCACGCCAAAAATGGAATCATCACAGGGGGGCAGTAGCAAGGGAAGATTGAGACATTGCCAGGGGGAATTTGGGGTAAAAGACGGTTCACACACAAATAAAACCTCATTCTGCGCTTCCTGTTTCTGTTGCGGTTTCTGTTTTTGGGCATGCAATCAGTTTACGCCATCCATTGCGCAAACTCTGCCCATGACGCCAGACCACATCTAATCACATGGTCATCTGGATCATGAGGCATCCTCTAAAACCGCGCTCAGCTCTGGACATGTGATTGAGTACGAATAGCTTTTGTCATGCCACACCCAACTGCCTGGAAGAGGCTGAGAGAAAGAGAAATAGGGAGAGGGTATGTGTGTGTGTGTGTGTGTGTGTGTGTGTTGAACTACAATGACAGGAAAAGCCCTGGTGAACACATTCCTTTGCCGAACAGCCCTAAATCTCCACAGGACATGGCTGGTAAACAGTGTGTGTTGCAGATGCTCGGGTGAGCACAGTGGAAAGAATGGAGACAGTAAGACAGAGTAAAAAGAGAGACGGAGGGGAAAGGGTGTGGAAGAGGACACGAGTGAGCAGATGTCTCTTTGAGGGGCTGAGTGCTCCTCCTTCACCTAGCTTGAGAATGATGTCGGCGCTCTATCGGATCCTGTCATCCACCCCCCACTTCCTGACAAACCGCTCACTTTCTGCTTCCCGCCTCCTCTTGGCAAGCCATTTTCATTCATTTGTTAATTCATTCATTCATCCGTCCGTCCGTCCATCTACTATGTCTTCATGCTCATCATCTCTCTGTGTCCTCAACTGCTCACTGCAGCCATGTACAGTAAATCCATGCTTGTCTTGAGGACAGCATGTCCATTGGGTCATCTCAGCCACTGAAAGTAGCCATGGTGGAGGACTGATAAAATCTATCACGCGTTCTATTCTCTCCAACACATACACCAACTGCTGCGATGGCGACCTCGGTAACCTGAGCACTTAATCGTGTGTCATAAGACTCCACCATTGAAGCCGTGGACAGTTATCATGGCGTCGACTGAGAGCACAGGCGCCTGGGCATTGATGCCACCGAGAACATCATTTTACGTGCGATGAAAGGCCTGAAAATGACCCTGTGACCTCAGCAAGTCAGTGTTGTAACCTAGACGTGTATGCCGTGCTTTCAACACAAAAAATGAGGACACAGGAAATTCGCTATTACCTCAGACATACGGGAACAGTGTTATTTCAAGACAACTATCAACGCTAAGCGTGGTCTCCCTGAGGTCCAATCCTATTGATAGGGATAGGGTGGTCTCTTTGCTTGGCAAGAAAGGACAAATAATTACAACATCGGGTCATTTCAGATAACAGATTTTTGTGGCCTAAGACAAAAAGACCCTCAGCTTAAATGTCTGACTCAAAGGTTTTAGAACACCCCAATTATTACCAAGTTATTGGTGAAATTCAAGCAGTTCAAGTCCAACGAACAGCTTCAAATGTTACATACAGTTGGAAGATGACGAATGCCAGAGGTGTAAAAAAAAGAAAAGAAAAGAAAAGAAAAAAAGGCAGGTTAACGAAAAGTGTTTTCATCCGTTATATCTGCCAAAGGTGGCTTCTTTGATGAGTCAAAAGTTTAGAATACATTTTACTTTCTAAATAGAGTTCATGATTTCTTTAACTAACAATTGTTCATTTGTTCTACCTTTTAATTTCAGAGTAAACAGACATTAAACTGCATCCTTTTCAATTAAATTCTGGAACATTTGGGGTGTTCTAATACTTTTGACCAGTAGTGTACGTTGAAAGGAATGGCAGCGACCAAAATTTGAAAGTACAGCAATGTAGCGGGCTGTGTGGAATGAAAAATTCCCTTTCCTGCCAAAAGTTAATTCAAACAGGCAGCAGTGCTGGTAATGAAAACCATGTACAACAGGAGGACACGGCACGCCAAGGTCCACGGCCCACATCAAAAAAGTCACACACGCACACATACGCAGGCACACACGCAAGACATTATGCATCACTGGAATATGAAACAGAGCACAAAAACCTGTCTGCAAAATCATTTGATAGTGCAGTTTCACAAATATCTAGTTAAATCTAAGTAAAAGCTAGTCCTGCTATCAAGGGATTATTTGTGTGCCAGCATCATGGGTGGAGTTTGTCCAGATGCTCCACGACCTGTTGAAAAGCTCGAGACCAACTCATCATACTTCAGGAAAAGTAATAGAATTTTGTGAATGTAGTTCTGCAAATTCCTGTGATATGTACAACAACATTAAGCACAAAATAATAGCATTGAAGTGTAGATGTCCAAGCTCAAGGGAATAAAGATCATGAAGCTACTATTCTAGCTCGGTTCTTTACCTTGAGCCATTCCACTTGCTTGATGTCGGCGATGAGGGCATAGAGCCGTGTTCCAGAATAAGTGGGTCTTCTACAACAACTGCAGTTCTATCAGGAGCTGTTGTTTACCCGAGTCGAGATAAGCACACCATGTGTCTTCTACTACATACTAAACCACACACCGACACACTTTCCCAAATGTACTGCATACTTGAAGAGAAATGTGCAATATGGATAGCACTTTTGAAGATTCACTCAGATAGATATTTTGTGAGCTGACGGCTGATAAGGGAGTGTTTTAGGTTGAAAAACTCCACTGTAGTTAAGCATATAAGACACATCAGAGCTGGCAGGTGACAAAATGTCAGTAATTTAGTTATTCAAATTGAAATGTGGACATGAAAAACATGGCAGTTAGTTAGTTAGTTAGTTAGTTAGTTAGTGGCTCCATCTTGGAGAGCGCCTTTAGATAACTTCTGTTATGACTTACTTCTGTTATGCCATACAAATAAAATTGACTTGACTTGACTTGATATATAGTTAGTTATACATACATATGTGCATACACATGTACACACACACACACCTTGCTGCTTGTTACTTTAAATTACTGTGGGTCGTTTTAGGTAACGGATCTCTTGGAGGCACACCCACTCCGGCTCATCATCCACACACACCCACACACTGGAAAACAGAGCCGCTGGCCAAACACACCTGCATACCAGCCCTGCTGAATATATGTGTTTTACGAGCGGATTGATCAAAATAAAGGGCATTACTAGGGCACCAGTGGGAAAAGACTAAGTTCTATCACATGATGAAGCCAGTCAGTCAGTCTCTACATGTTAACTGTAAATTGTCAGTCATTGTATTATGACATCAGAGTCCTCTTTTAAGTGTTGCTTATCCATCCTCCACTCCTTTTCTACAGGTAAATGGTAAACGCCCGAGGATTACTGAAAACTACGCCTGAAGCATACACGCACATCCTAATCCACATCATAGTGGGAACTTGGTACATTTTGGAAACGTACCAAGTTCCACTCTGCTCCTCAGCTCTGCCCTTATTATCACTTCCACCAGTAATACAACATCCGTGGATACCTGTACGTCAGGACAAATTCTGACAGCTTGAACACACACACACACACACACACACACACACACACACACACACACACACACACACACACACACACACACACACACACACGTTAATGGACTTAAAGTCCATGACAATTCCATTAAATTGTGGGGAAAGGCCCCTTGAATAAATATTTCATTGGGTGTTGCATGTCAAACATGCACCTCGCTCTGTCACGCCTTGTGACCAGGCACATAGATTAGCGACTTCAGCCCAAAGCGAGGGTGTTAACCTTTAAGAGCTGCGGTTAATCGATGGCGCCTGTTGATTGATTAACATCCTGACAGTGACGAAAAGGCAGAGAGATGAGGAAATGTCACGAGAGCGTAACTATTGCACCTCACTTCCACTGATGGCACTAAACTCTAACACACAGACACACAAACCGGGTACAGAAAAAACACAACACGGGAGTGGATCTGATAGCTCATCACATCTACTGTACTTTGCTTTATCAGACACAGGGTGTTATGGCAAATGGGTAGCTGGCACAAGCAATAAACAATAACTACAAAGCAAGATGATAGATGTAACAAGATGTCATCTCCTGACGAAAACAAACTGGGTGATCACGTGTTAGCAGGGCGCCACGATGCTTTTTGGTCTCACAATAATGACGCTCCATCTGCTCCAAACATGTATGCGAGAGTGTGCGTGTGCGCGTGTGCTCTGTCTGCCAGAGTCTCTCTCTCCCCTTCTCTCTCTCCCTCTCCCTCTTCTTCCCTGTCTCGCAGCTCGACAGTCTCTTGTGTCTGTGGGGCTGCTGCACTGCAGGGAAACATGACGTGCAGACGCAGCGCAGAGAATTGCATAAACAACGCCACAGAGCCAGCACCACTTGTCTCCTTTGGAAATATGGCAAAGATGGGAAAATGGGGAGAGAAAACGAGAGAGCTGGAGACATCGCCAATGTGTGTGAGAGAGTGTGTGACAGACAGAGACAGGCAGAAAGAGCAGGGATTGAGATTTCCATAGCTGCAACTCACTCTCCCCTCAAATCTCTATCTGATTCCATCCAGCCACTGACTATATCGAGTATCTGGGCTGACAGCACAAAGGCCGCTTAGTTTGTCTGCAGCGGCTTTAGAATGTTATTGTCCTGCGCACGTCACTAGCACCGTCTCTATAGCAACGCACAGTAATGGACTTTGATGTAGGGGGGGTAATTTGAATGACGCCTCGTTTAAAACAAAGTTGCTGGGTACTTATGATCTTAATCAGAGGAACAAATCATCACCTGCCACCATCGTGCAGGAGTGTGATGTCGTTACTGCAACACAATAAGTAAAATGGCTCAGGTCACCACTTCCAAGAGTGAATTCCTTTCTTCCTTCGCTTCTTCCTGCCTACAATTTCCCTGCGCATGTCAGTGTTAGTTCGGGCTGTGTGTGGAGTGACGAACTTGGAGGACTCAGTGCTGCTTTAGCTCCCAGCCAAGTAGATTGCAGGACATTAAATCAAGCGTAGCACTCGGGATTAATCTCGTCTCCTCTCTGCCCAAATGCCCTCTCCCATTTCCCGTCACCGTCTTTCTGCCTTGCCAAGACCTTGTCTGTTCTCCCCCTTCACCCATGGTTCCCTCACCGCCAGCCTCAGCCTTGTGCCTTCGCTAGGGACACTTGTGTTTCAGAGCTGCGTAACACACGTCAGCCTCGATTCCTAGTCCTCGTACGCAAGACCGCTGTCCTGTAGTACAGGGCAAGTGATTCATTCCTGCGGCACTCCCACTGCTCCTTCCTGGCATCCCATTTCCTCCTGCTTTTACATTTGGCTGTCACCCAAAGCATTCCTGCCTTATTGCAGTGACTCAACCATGAGAGGCACACAGAGGACACACATGCTCCCATTGGTGTATAGGTATACCTAGAAAACACGCACCAGCAGTTCTGCCCCTAGCCTAGCAGAGGGTTAAGGTCTTCTCACAGCTGGAGGTTACTTCTGTTGACTGAGCAACTGGGCCAGTGCTGTGAGCTAACGCAACGTTACAGCAACAACACACACTCCACTAATCTTGTAAATGCAAAAACACACACACACCCTGCTGATGCATTTCCACATATTAGCTCTGTTGTGAAATAGTGTACAGTAAGTGATGTGATGAGCAAAGACTAGAATACACCTTTAGCTGTCGTCAGACGCCAACTAACTATGACAAGTAGACCGGGCAAAATCCAGATTGGAAGCTTGATGCCTTAAAGTCAATTAAGCACCATCTGCTGACATTTATTACACAAATTTCTCAACTGTGGACTCAAATTAGGAGTGTCTGCGTCAGCTGTGCGACCTTGTGCGTCCATGTATCGACTGTAAAACATAAAGAGAACACTTGTATCCACTAGCTATGGCACTTAGACAAATTATCGTGATGTAGCCGCACTTGGAGTCGTAAATATTTCACGAGACGAGGTCTGTTGGTGCGGTGCACTAAGCGTGATGTGGGAACCGGTTCAAAAAAAAATTGTGCGTTGCTCAATAAATTTACATGAAAGCTGAAACGCAACTCATGCCTTCACCGCAATGTAGTTTGCCATAATGAGTGCTGCATGGGACAAAAATGTGATTGACGTGGCAAAGCAGGATGAACTAACAACGTGACGAAATGAGGGTATGTGGCATCTTAACTCTTTGCATTTTACAAGTTTTAGAGTGGTAACCAGATGGTGGGATTGGACCTAGTTTTGCGTGTTTAGTTTAAAACATTATCATGGGGATCTGTAGCACAATCTGTAATTGGCTTCCTGCGTAAATGCCACTTACCTCAGCAGCCGCGTTGCGACGTTATGTGAAAGCTGTGGTAGTTAGCGGTGAATGAGCAGGGATGATTACTGCACCGCAGCAATGATGCTCTCGCTAATCAACTGAGCTGCCCTCCTGAGGATTTATTAGAGAGGCCTGATGGGGATTTTTGGAGTGCATGCTGATTGTTTGCGTTTGCTATTGCGGAGAAACCAAAGGGCGCAGTTCTTGGAGAGGTGCGTCACTGTGAGGTGTGACACAAATGCCTCCTTTGGGAGGTAACATCTTCAAGGATAAACAGAAGGATTCAACACATGGAAATCTACAGCAACATATACTGTACTTGCCACACTGCAACCTCTAACCTCCATTTGCATTGGCAGTAAAAATACCATTTACTGTAACTTAGGTATTTTTGGCTGTGAGTGGACCATATCTCCACCTAAGATAAGAGTATTTGCATTGCAATCATAGGTACTTGGCTTGAATAGTCAAAACTGCCCTTCTTTCCTCTACAAATTGGGATTCTCTACATTCTTTGCTGCTGCCCTGGTTCTTGTGACTGAGGTGTAGGCATGTTGTGTAACGCCATGAGGAGTGAAACCAACACTGTCCTATTATCACTAGTGACCAGAGGTGGGGTCTGTGTGTGTGTGTTTGGGGAGCCTGGGAGTGTGCCAGGATCACCGGGACTCCCTGTTTACCCCAAAGACTCCACCACACAAAGGGAAGAATGTGATAGGCAATTTTGAGGTTAAGTCCAGAGAGACATTGCCCTCAAACTCGTGGCAATGCTCGTAGGGTTACAGGTAGTGTGCTCAGCACTGTCATTCACCTCATTATCGACAGGCACGTGTTTGGTTTGGGCCTGAAAGCCGTGTCCCCCGAGCACATGACATACGTCACCCCGGTAACTGTCTCGACAACAAAGAGAGGCACGGCCAGGACAGACAAAGAGCCGCTCTCTCCACGAGGTGATTAGGTTACCAAAATAATTAGCATCTCCAGATGCCTATGACTCGCCACACAACTCCCCGTGTCTATAGTCACACAAACAAGGTTGCAGAAGAGAGGAAATGGGCGAAGTTCATCTGACACGCGAGTGTTTTAATAAACGGAATATCGGCTGTGAGTCATTCCAGACACATTTCGCAACATGACTCGCATTAATATACATATGGGAAGCTGTGGTTGAAGTCGAAACAAATGCATGAATATGAATAAGACTCCAAATGTGTAAAGTTTGAAACTTCCCGGAGGTATTGAGAGAATATCAGAAATCACGACATTACACAATAGTTCATGTATATCAATTCAATTTTCTCTCAGTCTCACATTTCAGAGAATACGGACAACAATCGGTTTCTCAGTGATGTAATGATCCTCAATAATCTAATTAACTGAGGATTAGGCAAATAACAGGGCACGATGTGTATTTGCCAGTGTCACCAAAACAATCGAATCTATCAACTTGAAAATAGTGATTACACTTTGCCTTTCATGTTCCGCTACTACTGTCATGACAATGTTCAACTCATGCAGCTTTGTGCTAGGCGATGCGGTTTTTCCATGCAGGAATCTCAGCAATGGGGCGGAAAGGGAAAATCAATACAATTGAATCAATGTGTATGATTGGCTTGTCTCACTCACTTTTATTACTATATTTACATTTGAGGAGCTCCTTAAGATGCAAGTCCAGTCATTGTGGATGGACAGCAAAAATGGAAACGGATGTGGTCAGTGTATCTGACTCACGCCAAGAGCTCACACTGCCGGTTTCATTAAGAAGCTACATCCTCTTTCATCCAGACCTAAAGTTGAAATTTACCAGAATTCACATCGCCTTATTTCCCCTATTTTCAATTAAACCAATCGGACACGCAACACCAGAATAACACCAGTTTTACAATCGCATTGAATGAGCGAGACTGCTACTCAAGCTTCCAACGGGGTAGCAACCGGGTGACACGCAATGCTAGTATTTGCCCATCACTGCAATTACAAAAACAGTCTTTACTGGATGTGCATCAGATTTGGCAGCCTGGGTTTGGAGCCCAGACAAAGCTAAAAACAAACACAAAAAGGGTATGAAAACGTCAAACAGGTAGTAATGTTGTAATTCCAGTGTTGAAGCTGCTGAAGTCTGAAAGGTCAGACACACGATAAGCACCATGCTGCTCGCCTGGGTTCCTCTCCTCCTTGCAATACCTGCACGGCAAACACTCCGTCATGCCTGCAGCCTGCATGTCTCTAACAAGAAGTGAGGCAAAGGTGTTGACTTTGCCTCTTGTCATTTCTACTTAACGTGATTGATGATGGAACTGCTTTCACTTCCTCCTCTCACGGATGGAACGATAGTATGTCAATGATATGTCTTGTGAAAAAACAGAAACACAAAATCACGGTCTGAACCAAGAGGTTCTTCATCATACATCCTAGCAAATGTCTGCTCCTCTTTCACCATGGCTGAAAACGAGGCTTTTACTCCTGTGCTTCAAAGCTGCACTTGGCCTCTCTGCTGAATCGTCTCATTCACCACTTTCTCAGGATCTGCATTGTTCAACCTGCCAGTTCAGCTCAGATTCATCTTCTTTTACCTCTGTGCTGCCACAGCAGAGGTAAGAGGTCTGAAGTGTCTGTCCACATGTATCGAAGGTGTAATGGCTGGAACAAGACTCCCGGTATTGCCTTTTGGAGAAACGTCCCCGTCAGCGAGCCATTGAGACTCCTCGGTATTCCATTAATCCACAAAAGGAGAATAAAGCAGTGGGAGGGGTGGTGCGGGTTCGTGTGGGAGGATGGGGTCGTTATCACACGGTCAATGCAAGTATTTACGTGGACGGCTCAGAGCTCTGACTGACTCACGCAGTGCAATGAACTCCCACTCCATTGATGTTTAACTAAACTCTATTGTTAGATCAGCAGCCCGAGTCACATGTCCTTGGACCATGCACACGCATGCACGCACACACACGAGCACACAATGCAGGGAGGTGACAGATGAGCAAATTTTCCAGTTTAGGCACAAGTTGAAAGAACACATATTGGACCTCGAGTGAAATGGGTTTGTTGGCAAACACAACTCCGGTACAACATCAGATGGCCTTGTTTGTGAGGGAGAAAAATTGCTTTTAACTAAGCCGCGTGGTTCACCAGCCATCTTTTCTCCTAAATGACTGTTATATCTACACTGGGGGATTTACTGTCACCCTGGTCATCATGGGAACAAGAATGGCATGTTTCCTTTGTTGCCATGCAGATTAAAAGGAGTCAGTCTTGGATGGCAAAAGGCCCTCAAAGAACTATGGCAACAGCAGTGAGAATGTCAAATGCCAAACCTTTTAGGGCTCCTCAGGGGAATTTCACAGATTGAAAGGCTGCCTATTACAATGTGTACTTTAATTTGTAATTTTACCAACGTTTAACATACAGCACTGCAGTTGGACCAGAGTTCACCCATTGTGCCATAGAATTAGTGAATGTGTGTGTGTGTGTGTGTGTGTTTGGCTACCGCTGGTGAAAATTACCCAAGGCGGCCGACTAGATTGATCTAGATAGGTGGATGAACTCAAGGCAGAGTGAGACTCAGCACTGGGAGCTTGGCGCTCCAGTGGGCCTTGGGTGTGAATGACAAATGGTTGGAGTGACAAGAAAAGTCTCACTTAAAAAAAACAAGCAACACATCAGCACACAATCAGTGCTCAACAAGGACACACACGCGGACACACACACGGATGCGCACGCATGCAAACAGGCACACCAGGGGCAAAGATCAGCTGCTTTATAACTATACGCAGATGCTGTTAGGATATAAACAGCATAAAACTAGTGTTCATGTTTAACCAATAGTGTATGAAGACAAGTCCAATTATTCTAAAACAAATGCAGCAACGTCTGGTCAATAGCTGGCTGTGTAACCCCCTAATTAGTGTGAATGATTTACCCATATTGACACCAGACTGAAGTGATTTGAATTCTATCTCGGCAGCAAAAACACGGACTTTCAGGCACTGGCAGTCACACATTAACTTCTGTGTCTCACCCTGAAAACAGAATCTTATTTGACTGTCACTAAAAATAACCTCAGTACCTCCAAGTCCAGGTTTTTACCCAAATGAGAACTCAAATGCCAAGCAGAGGCCGTGTCTCGGTGTGTTGGAGAGGCTGGAGGAGGGTGCACTAAAAAGCAAATGAATGCACATGTGTACTAACTATCAAGTCAGTATGCGTAGGCAGAGAAAGAAATAATGTTAAAGAACCATCTGGTCAGGCATTGGAAAAAACACTCTGTGGAATGCATTGAGGTTGAAGCCAGAACAAGTGCACGTCTGGTGGCCAGCGGAAGTCTCGAGAACATTGATTGAATCACAGCACAGCAGCAGCGTCCCCTGGCCAGTGAGAGAATGAAAGTTTTGCAGCGGGCTTAAACAATGATACAGTACACTTTGTTATCATTGTTTGACAATTTTATCTTATACTTTTTCAATTGGCTTCAGTCTCTATTTGAGCCATTCATACTATGAATATCATGAGCTAACATGGGCGATAAGATATCTCATCTTCCCAGGGAAAACAACTACAGGTTATTCATTCCAAATCTATAAGACAAAGATTTGGAGCGCCCCAGGGCCAAAAAACATTTTCCGGTGAGTCAAGACTGTTAGTTATTTGGTAACACGGCAAGCATTTGAGCAAACCTGGTACTATCATCTTTCATCATTGCATCAGCGAGGTCAACGTTACACATTATGCGCAAATCTAGGTTTATGTTTTAAGGGGCCTACAACAGCATTAACCTAGTCTAGGACCCTAAACCTTACCTCAAGAACATCAGCGATGATGTCATGGGCAAACCTGTAAGTAGTGGTTGCTACACCCATGACATCAAAACAGCTGCAGCAATGATGTAGCACCCATTCATTACAATTTCAAAACAAAGTATAACAAATTCAATGTAAATGGCATGTTTACCTTTTAGTAGAACATTGGTCCTACAACTTTTATCCCCGTTAAATATTATATATCATGGTTTAATTACGCCTTTAAACAATACAGTATAAGTAAAAGACAAGTTTGGTTGCCCTGTGCCATCAGTTGTGAGACTGCGTTGGCAAGTGTCCAACATCCAAACACACATTGAGAGCCTGACATGATCCAGAGCAGGACAGAAAAATGCAACTGCAATGTATTCAGCATTAGTGGGAGCTATGGAGATCTTCCACATACACACACAGATGCGGGCACACACAGGGGGCAGAGGAGAGGTGCTCAGATGGGAGGATGAGCCTGGTCTCTTGAGACAAAGGGAGCACCTGGCCTCTTGTCTTGCTCGCTCTAGAGGAGGGCTGTGTGTGTGTGTGTGTGTGTGCATCTTTATTCCTATTAATAGCACGTGTATTCCCTTGCATTCACTCCAGTGGGATTCTCTCATGTTTTAATTAAATAAGCAGTAGCGACTGCGCCCAGCTGTGGCCTGCATCCAAGCAGGCGTCAGTCAGCTTGAACACTGAAGGGCACCGGGAGAGCAGGCCGAGTGGCGGCACATATCCACGAGGAAGAATAGTGAGGGACTGCAGCCTGTAAGTGGGGCATTCCACATTGAAGCCACCAGGTCATCATGGGAAGTCCTGCTCAGGTGCTGTGGATGGCTTCCCCAATGTGCAAACCGGCAGAAGGAGTGAAGCCCAGCTAATCTGTCATTTTCAACAACTCTGTTTGTCAGTCCTTTATCAGCATTTGCCATCTTAAGTTGAAAAAATGACATGCTTTTTGCAATGTATGTTCAGTAAAGCAAAAGGTGAACTTCAAAAGCGGTCCACATAAGGAAATTTGGATGCTATCGCAACTATTCTCAGTTCTTCCGTGCAATACCACAGTGAAGTCCTATCTCAAAAAGTAAATCTGCAAAGACCCCGACTGTCCTGAACCCCTACAGTCACCAAATGAGTGAACCACCTCTCAGTCAGACTTCATCAGACTTCACTGGGGATAGTAGAACCACGTCAGCTCAGGTTAACAACCTTGTGGCCACAGATACATACACAGCTCGGCAACAAGTCAGAGCGAAATCAACACATGCAAACCGACCACCAACGATGGCATTTTAACCATCAGCACCACAAGCATTAACACGGTTTCTTCACGTACGAATAGAATCACACTTTTGACTGCATTTCAGTGAGGCTGTGCCAACAGTCATCACTATCAATCACCATTTCTCAATTCAGTTGCCAAACGTCCAAACGACATCCAAACACCCGATTGAAATTCAAGGCATATATTGCGAGAATACCACATTTCTAGTAACAGTTATTTTGCCATTCAAGATATTACTGTCTACGGGGAATCTTTACTTTTTCTGCGCAGTTTTGGTAGAAATGGTTTTGTTAACAGGCTCCATTAGCCCCCCCCCCAACCCAGGGTGTTCATTTCGATCTGGCAAGCTGCCACCACACTGGAATATCTGCTCCATCGATCTGTGGTCCCCACTAATGTCCATTCCGTCAATATCGCTACCAGTGAGTAACTTGTTAAAAAAAAACACACAAGAAGAAAGAAAGACGGGAAAAGAAAAGACAGCACAACAGGGGTTATCCCATAAGCACCACACCCTCTCCCACCTAGAGCCTGGGCCTGGGCTGTCCCTGGATCCCAACCCCCTGGCCTATGAATGGAAGGCCAGACTGCAGCATTTAGTAACAGCAGCAGAAACAGCCTCTCTCCTGGTTACCATCTATAATTAATGCAGTGGTGCTGCTGGTCCTTGTTCTGTGTTCGAACTAAGCCCCGGTAAGCCACGTGGCCATTATAGCCCCTGCAGCCCACAGTACTGGTGGGTGTGGGTGAGGGTTGGAAGAGTGCTGCTGCTCCCCAGTCAGATACCTGAGCTGGAAAAACTAGTCAACCTGTGAATAAAAGCTTATTTTTAACTGGGCTGCTTAATGATTTACTTGTTTATTTGTTTCACATTTGTAAGCATCATTGCTGGGTTGAGGCAGCCCATATAGCGTATTCCCGTCAGTTTACATGTCCCTGTGTATGAGAATTGATTCAATTATTGACCATGTTGTACAGAGCAGGTGAAAAGCGTGAAGGGATCGATACACATTTTGAAGAGTAAGAGGGACAGTATTTCACTGGTTTTGCTCACCTCCTGCAATGACATGGTCTCACATTTCTTTAGAAAATATATTCAGCGAGATGCTCATGAATCTGATTGGCGTCACCCTGACAGCTACAACGTAGCTTTGCAATAACAGTGTTTGGCCTCAGGTGACTCACGTCCTCCTGACTGAGGCCAGTTTCAAAATTATGCGAGGGAAGCCCAGCCTCTCTGAGCGTGCCGTCTCAGCACACAGAGCAGGATATCCAACCAAGTGGCTTAAGAAGTAAATAGGAAAAATGTGCCAGCAGCCAAAAATCCCAGGAAAGCTCTAGCTGCACCTTATGTTTCCTCAAAATTTCCTCATCTTGTGTGCAAATGAGAATGAATGTGCTGGTAATTTGCCTCCTCAGTGGAAAACGACGGCCATAACTGGCAATGAGTCAAGGACAGAGCCAGGTGAAAGTTCTGATTTTACAATAACTCCTAGACAACGAGATAAACCGATGCAATAAATTTTTTTGATCTAACATCACGAGGGAAATAATGACGAGATAAGAATGGTATTCAGCCTCAACTCTGTATCTAGCCAATAATGGTGGACCATGGCCTCAGTTGTCTCACTCACTGACACAAAAGTGACCTAGGTGTATCTCTCTATCTATCTCTCTCTCACACTCAAACACACACACAACCAGAGACATGAATCGCGAGAGGAGACAAGAGGGAGCGTGGTGTACACGGTGAGGCACATTAATGAATGAAATATACATGCGATTTACCGTAAATGTGACGTGATTGACACCAGAGAAGGCAATGTTACCTTAAACAAGATACAGGCCCTAGAGTGACCAGCAACCTGCCAATGAATCATCTTACCACTGCTAAATACTGAGCGAAATACTGCATATACCAGTGATCTCTTGCTATTCAGTGGACTCAAAGTCTGAAACCCCCCTCCCACACACACACACTCAAACATAACCAAAACACCCCAATTTTCACCCTAGCTCCCGTCATCGCCGTTCTAATCACAGCTCTGAGGGCCCGCTAACATCAGCGTGATTACAGTAACAGTGGCTCTTCTCAGCAGTGCTGTAATTTCCCTGGCCAGGTAGTCTTCATGTACATTATGGGATTGACTCTTCTACATCAAATGACTCGAGCCGTCGATTGCGATGAGGGGTGGGGGAGCGCTAAGCAGAAGCGCATGGCCCCACTCCTGAACACACTCCCAAAGGCGAAGCGAGCGAGCTGTCACACATGACCCAGCAGCCCATCCACACACACACACCGCGTCCCAGCCTCTCGACATACAAATATACGGTCACATACAGCCAGGAGAGAGATCGGACTTACCGATACCCGGGGCGGAGTAGATGAAATACAACACGGATGTGGACAAGGAAAATAGGAATAAAAGCCCAAGGAATGACCTTCTCCGGAACCGCAGATGTGTCGACATCATATAGGCAGCAAATGCACACACAGGCACGTTAGCGTATTTACAAAGGCGACCAGGTCCACAATGTGTCCAGATGCGGGGG
>OMPJ01038612.1:0-11802 GCA_900312935.1 Carapus acus | reverse complement strand
GCGGCCCGGCCCGAACCTGGAGGACGGCAGGCTCCCTTCGTGAGGAGGAGTGTGGCCCGGCGAGTCGCCGCGCTGCCTGACGGTAGACAGAGGCCCCCCGCGGATCGGCACCTTGAGAACGGGCTTTGGCGCAAGATGGGCGGGGTGGGCGTCCAGGGCGATGGGCCCGTCGTCCGAGTGCTCGCTGGTGGGGCTCTCGAACCGAGGGACGGGACTCATCTCCGACGCCTCCTTCTGGTGCAGGGGCGAGAGCCGCTCCCGCTCGAAGGGGCGTCCCGGGGAGCCCGCGGGACCAGGAGAGGCCCTGTGGACCAGGGGCGCCGAGGGGGCACGCTCCTTCCTGCGGGGGTCGGCGTGTCGGGAGTCGCCGTGCGGGCCGTACCTCCGGGGGGCGTCGTAGCCGCTCTTCTGGTCTTCGCGGTCGCCTTGCCGATGGCGCTCGGTCAGCGGTGAGTTCCACTCCCTCTCGCCTGAAAAGAGAGCACAGGTCAGCCGCTCTCCTCCTCGCCGGGCCGCAGGAGGCCGCCGCGCGTGGGCGCACTGACCGGAGCCTCGGGGGTCGGCCCTCCTCCTGAAGCGCAGCCCCGGCAGGGACTTGAGCGTGGGGAACTCTTTGCCGTGGTTGTACTCCTCGATCATGGGCGCGCTGCCGGGCTGAGGCCGCGCGTCCTCGCGCTCTTTGCTCCGCCGTTCTGCTGAGGAACAAACAGACCATTCAACTCTGGAGCGGCCTCTGGACGTTGCCGGACACGGGCGGGCGGCGCATACGGCCACGTGTTCCTACCTTCTCGCTCTCTTGGCAAGCGGCCGTATTTGTGTGAGGGCGCGGCGCTCCGTCCGCCCCCGGGCTTCCCTCCTGGCCCGGCCGAGTCCACCTGCTCCGGACTCTGCCCGCCTTCCCACTCTCCCGTGGCACCGCGGTGAACCACCTGCGTCTTCCTCAGCTTGGACTTGTGCTCGTAATAGGTCAGCTCGGCTTCGTCCATCACGGCGTCGGGACGCGGGGTCTGCGTTGAGGTAGGCGTTTCCAGTAATGGCTGCTTCTTGGCGGGGGCGTGGGGGTGCTGCGGGTCAGCGGAGCCATCCCAGCTCTCAGAGCGCTGCAGCTTTTCCTCCTGGTACTGGAAGAAATGCTTCAGCTTGTGGGCCACGTTAAGAAAGTCCTCCTGAGAAATTTCGCCGCTCTCCAGGCATTTACTGGCCTACAAAGACAAATACCAAGAAGATTTAGTCTCGAGGGATGAGCCAGGAGGGCGTGTGTCAGAGGCTGTAGACCACAGGTGTCAAACTCGAGGCCCGGGGGCCAAATGCGGCCCGCGGCATCATTGTATGTGGCCCGCGAGCGCTTGAGCGACTCTTTTCAAATAACAGCGGTGTAGATGACGCCTGATGCATCTCCATCATTTAAAAGTGCATTGACTCAATAACTACCTCTCCCAAAATGCATGAGAATCCTGTTACTAGTTAAGTGACAACCGTTTGGAACTGAGCAATTGTTGATAGTGGAGATTTCTAAACGAGTTGTAACGGTTTACATCAAATGACATCTTCCTTAACGATTGCCATTGGCTGATGTGGCCCTCGACGGAAGCGAGTTTGACACCCTGCTGTGGACCTTACCCTCCTGAGGAGGTCCCTTTTATTGGCACTGTTGAGGACATCGGGTATCTGCAGGTTGCTGTCCACGCTGAGGCGGTGGTGTTTGGGCGTGCGGGGGGTGGCTGGCCTGTTGGGGGCGCCGTAGGGCTTGTGTCTCTGCCCTCCGGGCTTCTGGTGAGACTCCTCCGACAGCTTGAGGCTGCAGCAAAACACAATCTCACACACTGTATGTGCCACCACACAACCTCTGCGCACAGAGCACAGAGCCACTTCTAAGGAACCCATTAGCCTCATCTGAGGCCCAGGCTGACAGACGATGGGAGGGGTCGGGGGTGTCTGTTGCCATCCCGGGTGGCTACACTTGTGTGCTCTATGTTATTGTGCACTATGATGAGACAAATACATGTACAGGGCTAAACTGACAACACAGTCAACTGTAGCATATATCACAGTATACTGGAAAGAACTGAAGCACTACATGATCGAGTTGTATCCTTACAGACAGGGTCATTCTCTTGTGGTCTGTGTGTTTTTGTGTGGCCAATTCAACGGACAGTAACCAACCCGTCTCTATGCTGCAGGTATTTAACATTTCCCAGGTGTACACGTGTAAGCACATGTACACTCACTCTCATATACACTATTGGAGTTCTTCCTTTCATGCAGATGAGCCAGCGTGCGGTACAAAGACCGATTCTGTGTGGCGCTCTAGCGACGCGTCCTACGGAGGAAGGAGACTGGTTCTGTCCCAGGAGACGCTCACCTCTTGCTCTCTTCCCAGCCGCTCCTCCAGCGGTGCCCGGGTTCTTTGGCCTCTTTGGCGTCGTGGCCGCGTGGGGAGTGCGAGTCTCGGGACTCGGAGTGCCTCTCGTCCGCCGGCCTCTTGGACCTCCTGCTTTCCGAAAGGTTCTTTTTGGGCGGGAGGCGGTCTTCTCGGCTGACTTTGACGTGCTGGGGTTCATCTTGGCGAGTTCTCCTGGCTTTCCCGGCTTTGTGAGAGGGAGACGGGGAGGCGGAGCTGCTTCTGGCTCTGCCTTTTGGAGACCTCCTGTCTTTCCTCTTTGGAGAGGAGGCCGGCGAGCGGGACCTGGATCGGGAGCGCGTGCGTTTCCTAGCGTGAGTCCGGGCGTTGCCTCCGCTCTTGAACTCCGCTCTCTCCGCGGACTCGTCGCGGTGTTTGCCCACTGAGCCGTTGACGGGTTTCCCCTTGGTGGACCTCTGAGACTCAGAGCTGCGGCCACTTTCCTCTCTATCTTTTTTGTCAGTGGAGCGCTTCTTCTCTTTGGCCTCATCTTCTTTGCCCTCCGCCACCTTGTCCTGGGTGCGTTTCCGCAGCCTGGGGTCCTTCTTAGTGGAGTCTGTGGCCTTCCCAGGATCGGGTTCTGCGTTCTTGCTCTTGTTGGGCCCACCCTTAGCCAGTGGGGACGGGGGTTTGGACGGGGGCTTGTCCTCCACGTCTTTTCGCAGAGTCTTGGTCTTCTCGGCCTTGGCGGATCTCTCCGACGGTCGCTTGTCCGAGGCGTGAGCCGGACCCCCGGGTGAGGGACTGTCCTTCCTGGTGGCAGGCTGTTCCTTGTTTGGAGCGGAGGCCGAGGACCCCGTGCGGTTGAGGCGGGGATCTCTGGTAGCGGGCTTGGTTTCGGGCTGCGGAGGGAGCCACGGTCGGACGACCGGCGTAGGCGGGCTGAGCGGCGTCGCAGGGGCGGAGACCGAAGGTGCGTTTGGCGATGGCAGCGCAAAGCCTCCGGCCTGGAAGAAAAGCAAATTCACAATCGCTGCTTTGGTGATGACAAAGGCAGCGAGTCCCACACCACCACGGCGCCACGTGTGCCTTTCCTTCCGCAGAGATCGCACCCTAACCCTAGAGCGGGGCTGCAGATGGATCGCCGAGTGTTGTCTTTTTGTGGGCGTTTGTGCTTACCAGCTGGGCTTTGGTTTGCTCCAGTTCCAGCTCAATCTTTTTCTGCTGAAGTTCCAGAAGCTGCTTCTGTTTGGCCAGCAGCTGCTGCCTGATCAGCTGCTCCTGGGTCACACTGGCCTGGGTGACGGCGGGCGCCGGAGGTGGCGAGGCGGGCGTGGGAGATGGAGCCTGAGGCTGAGGCGCAGAGGCTCGCGGAGATGACGGCTCCTCGGGCTGGGGACAGGACACGGGTGAGAGGTTGAAGGGCAGATGGGCAGGAACATTTCCGCACACACTCCACCCATCACTGTGTGTCTTTGTCCTGGATTCTAAAGGGGGCATTCACAGTGGGTCTGCATTCTCAGGAGTACAACCACTTTGCTCCACCTGCAGTCGCACTGAGGATGCTGTGGCAGAGATTGTGTGAGTGTGAGTGTGTGTGTGTGTGTGTGAGTGTGTGTGGACAGTTGGACAGACTCTTGGACAGTTGGCTGGACAGAGGGGTGAGGATACATGGGGATTGACTGGCCTACATTGAAATGTTGTGTAGTTATCTGCATTAGCCGGTGAGAGAATATGAGGATCACTGTTGGGACCCTGACCCACTGGAAGTCGGGCGGTTCAAAGACCGATCCTTCACTACCATCAGTGTGTGTGTGTGTAAGCGGGACTCCTGGCCCCCGACTGCACCGTGGAGTCCTTAGTGAGCAGCTCAAAATTGCCCTTTGAAAAAGCATTGCCAAAGAAAACCAGTATCCACTTAGGGATCATTGAAGAACATGGCAGTCCAACAGTGAAATAGTTCAGGCTTGACCTTTACGACGGCCAAGTTTCTCTGTTTCAAGCCATGTGTCCCATAAGTGAGGGACGACCCTGTTTGTGCGCATGTCGATGTGTGCGTGAAGGCCCTCACACACCTGCTTTAGAAACTTGGGGTTGACGTGGATGCTGGCATTGACGGTGGGTGGCAGGGGCTTGATGGGCCAGGCCTGGTCCACAGAATTGACCCTCACATCTAGAGCGTAGAGTTTCTTGAGGGGAAAGACATCGTCCCACGTGGAGCGCAGCTTGAACAGACTCTTTCGAGTGTTTTCGTCCACCTACAAACAGAGGACAGCACTTGGTCCAAAGCCACCTGAACACACTCACTTCACAAAGGCATGTTCCAGCTCGACTTGACACTTAGCATCTAACAAAACTAGCATTAGCCTCACCGCAGCTTTGCCACAAAGTCTAAGAAAGCCGATTATTTGAAAGATGAAACAATGGATTATTTTATTAGCATGACTGGACTGAGTGCACAGCAGCGACTCTAAAGTGTAAAAGGCAAGCAAGGCAACGAGTGAAAGTGAGGTAGGCTGCATAAGGCTTAATGTTTCTACTTCAATCAATGCTTAACGGCAGCAGAGAGAACTGTACCTTTTCAAAGACACATATAAATGAAGTGATTAGGTTTTTAGCAAACACTGCAAGGTACTCTCCTCCAACATTCTTCACTATGGAATCCACTAAGTACAAAACCGGAAGCTTCTCGGCAGCTGGGGCCTAGAGCAATAGAAAACTCCACAAGTTTAGAAAACAACAGAGGTTAAAAGCAACATTTCATGACAAAATTCAAATACACACTGATCAAGACCCCCAGCCTAGAACACAGTCAATCTCTTGGAAAAATGCCCAGCTTCAAAAATGCCACTCTTCCCACAAAATGTCAAGACGTCAGGATGCTCATAGTCCGTTTGGTCTCTTCTGTGTGGAGAAGCTCACCATTAAAAGTCAAGTTACTTCAAATACCAAGGTTCCATAGATGGTGCACATTGGTTAGAAAAAAAACTATCTTCAATGTCCATTCAAAATCTGAAAAATCAAAATCCGTCTTCATTTTGAGAAAAATGTCCAGCGTTATGTGTTAAAACAATCCAAGTCCAGTCTTTGCTTTGCTCATTACCTCCAAAGAGGGCTGCTCCCCAACCGCTCTTTGTACTTTACCACCTTGACTCCATTCTTCACACCGCGACACTTTCTTTCAAGTGGAGAAAAAACTTGGCACGTCTCAGACGGGAGCCTTGAGGACCTGCTGGGGACGAACCACTTGCAGGCATTTCTGAGACAAAGCTGCATTTTAATGCTTCAAAGTTTGGTCAGTACTCTGGACTGCAGCATTAACTCACAATTGACAACCCAGTTACCAGGCAGTATGTATACCAGAGTCAGACCCATAAATTACACTGGGAAAGAAAAAATGACAAAAAGCACATTTCACAATTTTTATTACAACATTTTAACCAGTCATTGACATTGCAATAATTCAAGTGTTTAAGTTAATGAATGCAGATCAATTTTCTAATTGGAGCGAAATGTGGTCACCCATCGGAGTGTGAGCACTGAGCACAGAGGCACCATGAGGCACAATGCTGACTCAATGCAAACTTTTACTGGGTGAGCGGGGACGACGGGGGACGACGGGGGACGACTGGGGACGACGCTGTGGTTCCGCTCACAGGCCCACCATGTCTCACCTACTACATGACAGACACCAGTTTCATCTGACCTGTCCTGATCAAGTCAAATGGATACAAGTGCTTGGTGGCGATTACTCCAGTCTGAAGCTTTGAATGCCAAGACTGCAGTCCAAAACAGAGGGTCAACAATCGATGATGTGCACCAAGACATCCTAATGCTACATATCTGACCTTTGTCCAGGTCAGTAAATAGGAACACTTAAAATCACTTATTCATCCACCTCATTTGCTGACCTGTGAGACCAATGGCACACAACATAGTCCTATATAGTCCTCATGGAGCCCACTGAAAAAGAGTCCAGTGGGCTCCGTGAAGATTCTCACCCTCACTAGTTTCCTTGCAGATTAGGACCCTTATGCTTGAACATGGTTAGAAAGAATTAAACATTTTCAGACTCAACTTCCTTCAATACAATTCCTGTTCCTCCAGGAAATGCCAAAACCAGAACCGTTAAAAACTTGTGGTGCCGACCTCTGCCCCGGCCCGGGAAAGTGAGTAGCTTCACCTTACAGATTCCAATTATTCCTACTATAACAGGGGGGAGATCAGCACGATAGATTGCAAACGTTGAGCTCAAGAACTGCGCAGACACACCGAATCCAAGAAACACAACCTAAGCCTGAGTGAGAAAACCTCGGTCGGCCCCGCCGACGGTCCCCTGCCTAGCCTATCTGGTTAGTGGACGGCCTCGTCGACAACCCGCTTCCCACCACGGGCGAACCCGGCGGAGGACCGTAGCGCCCCGCTGGAAGTAGGTTGAAACGGCAACGTTACTTTCGGCGCGCTGTTATTTTCGAACGAGCAGAAACTAGGATTTGGGAGGCGCGCTTCATCGGTTGGCATTAGGGCACCGGCACACTACGCGACAGGTTCGCTCCCGCGGCGGCTAATAGTTAGCAGCGTGGCTAGCGGCCATGTTGTTCCCACTCGACGCTGGGCGCCATTTTTAGCAACCTTCTGGGCACATCGTCAGTCAGGCCTAAAAAGCAGCTAGAAATTGAGGAAAATATTCTATATTCATAAAAACCTTGCTTATTTGTGCTTCAATAATTGCGACGATATCCTTGGCGAAGTGCAGGTTTTCCTCGGCCAGGATGGTCAGCATGTTGATGTGTGGCTTGCTGTTGAACGTCAGGTCTTCCAGGGAGGACTGGTACTCCCGGCACGCGTCCTCCCGCGCCGCGGCGTCCATCTTCGCGCTGACTGACAGCGTACAGGCTACGGAAACAGGAGCGAGACCACCGCCCTGTATCACTAAGCAGTCCATCAACACATTAGCCTCGCTGTATATGCGCAAACTCTGAGGTAGTGACGCCGTTTGTTTCTGGCTCGGCCGGTACTCTGGCTTCCTAGTCCGGTCGTCGTTTCAGCACAGTCAAGATGGCGACGGCAACTGCCGAGCGATTGCGTCACACGAAGGGCTCAAACGAGGGACTACGTCATCGTCTCCCATTGGCTCGATAACGGTGGTTGAACCCAGCAAGTCAGTTGCTATTGGTTCCGTCAAATGCAATCCACAGGCAGCAGCCAATGGGCGCGAAGAGACGGAGCACTCTTATGTAATTGGCAGCAGGTTTGAGCACGGCTGTGGGGGCGCGCGTGTCTGTGCTCCGGTTGGCCTCGCGGACACGCGCACAGCCTCAAAGCGGTGTAGGTTAGCAGTGACGTGGATGGAAACTGTGACGTGGGCGGAGTGGACGCCCACTGAGAAATGGACCTATCGGCCGTGTGGACGTCCACTGTGAAATATGACAGTCACGACGGCGTGGACGTCCACTGTAAAATGGACGGGCATGACGGCGTGAATGTGACCAGGGATACGGGAACAAACGGGGACATGGGTGGCCAAAGGCTCGTCCAGAGACGGACCGCTGATGGTGCCAATTTCCCAAAGTGGTGACAACTGTTCTGTGCTGTGTGTGGTGATGTCATCCATGCAAATGAGACCCACAATAAAGACACACTCTACACACACAGAAAAATGATCATTTTTCTACCATACTAGATGCTCCTCATCGGTGGTACATTGTAGACGTGCCACATTATGAGGAGGAAGGACTGTGGAGCGTGATTGCTTTAATAGCGTCATCATCCTCAAATATCAGCTTTGCTCTCATTAGCGTGGCTGCACCCTGCATTCTCAGGGGTCTTTTGTGTTATGTCAGAAAAGTCGATGGAGTTTACACAATCCAATATGTATTTAAAAGGCTAGCATGTCATTTCAGCACTAAGGAACTATCATGTTGCTACCAAAGGACTCCTGGATTAAGAGGCAGAGGCCCAGAGGTTTAGACCGTCCGACCCCTCAGAAGCCGGCCAGCGTCTGTATCTCTGACGTAAACAAGCCTGTCTGATGTCGTGACATTAGAAATGTTTACTACTAATGTGCTACTATTGTTACTTCTTGCATGCTGTATATTTTCTAACTGCAGAACTGGTGCAATGCCAGAACTTCTCCATGTGGTATTAACAGGGGTCCATCTTATCTTGTCTTATCTTATCTCATCTTACCTTATCTTGTTTTATCTTATCCCTGCTGTGAGACAGAGGAGAGTCAGAGAGCAGACAGAAACGTGCGTCCCTCTCAGTCTGAGGTCAACTCCTTCAGGCTTTGTTGGCCCTGGAGTGTGTGGCAGACTTCATCTCTGCGCCTGTCCGGCTGCAGGCTCCTCCTCATCTGAGCGGGGTCACCATCGGCCCGCCCAGACGTGCGGGGCCGAGTGAGAGGCGGGAGGCCGCGGGAGCTGCAGCTGTGGCTGCCATGTCAGAGTGTGTGAGGAAGGACAGAGGTCTGTTTCATCCCGTCTTTACTTCTCTCCTCACAGATTGGCACAGCGGCCCATTCTTGGTCCACCCCACATCTCGACAGAAAAAACATCTGCAACCTCCTAAACACTGTCAAGTCAAGTCCATTTAATTTGAAAAGTGCCAAATCATAACAGGAGTCATCTCAAGGCGCTTTACAAAATGGTGCCGGTGCTCCTCAGCATGTAAACAGTCAAGGTCGATGGGATGGACACACAGAGACACAACATCCCCCATTAGCAAATGTGGTGAGGAAGAACTTCCTGCAAAGGGCAGAAACCTCGGGCAGGCAGGCTGCAGGTGGGCGGCCAGCTGCCTTGACCGCTTGGGTTGAGAGAGAGAGAGAGAGAGAGAGAGAGAGAGAGGTATAGGGATCCTCAGCAGTAGGAGCAGGACCCAGATGTTTGAGGTCCATCATCACTGGTGGGGTTCTAGCTGCAGGCTGCGGGCAAATAAAGCGGGATAAAGCCAGTTAGTAACATGCATTTAGGAGTTCGGGACGCAGGTGAGGGATGGACGCCAGGTGCAGCGCAGCTCTCCAGCAAGAGGACGGAGGACCCGAGGCCTCAAGCGGCGGCTCCTCATGGCCGCTCGGCGCCTCTCGTCCGTCCCGCTAAGCTCGCTCGGCGTCCCCGACGCCCGGGTGACTCTCCGCGAAAATCCCGTTGATGTGGATCCCGTCCCCGGCGGGGCTGTTGAACATCAGGATGCTCCACACCCTGCAGGCGTGGTGCAGGATCCTGTGAGGAGCTCTCTCCATGTTGAGCCGCAGCTCCCTCAGCATGCCGACGGAGCACAGCGCCAAGGAGATGTTGATCTTCTCGGCGGTCTCGGCGGCCACCAGCCGCAGCACATGCTCCAGCCGCTCGGCTCGGGTCTGCCGCAGGTAGAAGCGGAACGGGATGGAACGTCTGATGTAGCCGAGCACGTCCTCCCGCTGGACAGCGAAGGTGGCGCCGCTGAGCGTGTGCCAGCGCACCTGGGAGATCATGGAGCAGAGCGTGAAGGCGGCCACCAGGCCCAGGATCATGAGGAACTGGTTGCACATGAGAGAGAGCGTGTGCGGGTCCAGGGGTCCGTCCGTTGCCTCCTGCAGGTTCTCCAGGATGTAGCGGTTGAACAGCGCCTCCACAATGGCCATCGGTCTGCCCTCGAGCGGCCGCAGCGGGAGGTGCAGCCGTCCGCCGTGCCGCTCGCCCGCCGCGTTCATGCTCCGCGTCCGCGGGAGCCAGACACGCTCAAATACGCTCCGCGGCCCGCGGCCTGACGTCACCCAGGGGGGCGTAGCCCGACGACGAGCGGCCGACCCGCTATACGGCGAGATGACGTCAGCGCGTCTGAGGCGGCCGTCCGTCTGTCAGTCCCTCTGTCCTCCGCGTAGAGGACGCCGACACCGTGATGCTGCCGCCATCACGTCACCTCGCCCCGCCCCATTCCGTCCGTCCGTCCGTGTGTGTGTGCGTGTGTGTGTGTTCGTATGTGCGTGCACCTGCGCCGTAAGAAGAGGAGGAGAAAGAGAAACATTGTCGTGCTTTCTCACAACCGACCTGTGTCCCCCGCGCGCGCGTGACTGTGCGCGCGCGTGCGTGCACCTGAAGCCTCTCCTGCCCGTCCAGGCTGTGGACACCTGAAGCTTTTGGACCTGTTTGGACTCCCTGGACAGAGTGAATGAGGAGCAAAAACCCAGGAGGTGCACACACACGCACACGCACACACACAATAAGTGTGTAAGGGAAAGTGTGTGTGTGTGTGTGACTATCTTCACCCCTTCATACTGTGTGAGTGTGTATGTGTGTGTGTGGTGTGCAGCGCACACAGAGGGAGGAGAGAGAGAGAGAGAGAAACATTAACACACAGAGGGAGGAGAGAGGGAGAGAGGGAGCTGCAGCGGTCCAGTGAGGGGACGGTGTGTTGATAGAGATAGAGGGACAGACGGAAAGAGAGAGAGAGAGGAGCTGACGGGGGAGAAGCAGGCAGAGCAGGAGGACAAAGCGAGGGAGCGACCATGCTGAGGAGGAAGAGGAGCGTGTCGTTTGGGGGATTCGGGTGGTAAGTGTGTTTATGTGTGTGTTTATGTGTGTGTGTTGCAGCATCACGGGTGATGTCACAGTGACATCACTTGGCCGAGGCCGAGCTCAGTATGGGACATGTTGGACACGCGTCCACTTCCTGTCCCAACAGGAAGCAGCCTGTCAGCGTGGCGGCTCGGGTGCTAAGATGGATCGGCTGAGCGCCGCCTGTCTGTCAATGTCCAGGCTGGACGCTGGACAGTGGACAATGGACGCTTTGGCCCGACGCCCAAATGCTTCACTGGAGCAAAGTGCCGCGTCATGCATCACCGTTAGCTTAGCATTAGCATTGGGACCCGGAGCCCCATGTCCTCCTCTCTGCCTCTCTCATCTCCTCTCTCTCTCCCTCCCTCCCTCCACTCTCCCCCTTCGTTCTGCTGTCTCACTGCTCCTCCTCCTACCCTCTCTCCTCTTCTCCTCTCGCTCCTCTTTTCCATACGCCTCTCCTCCTCCTGCCACGTTTGCTATCTCTCCGCCTCCCCTCCATCCCATTACAGCTTCCATGTTAAATAATGCAATGGCAACTTCAGGACGAGTGCAGAACACACACAGACGCACACTCACACAAACTGGCAGACACACAATTACTCCACTGAGTAATGAGTAACAGCTCATCTCACGTTCATTTTCCACTCTGGCTGGAACAGCCCCACTAGGGGGCGTAAGAGCGTGTGTCAGGCTGGGGGGGGATTACCCTGCATCTCGCTCACTGTCACACTGGGAGGATGAATGTGTATGTGTGTGTGTGTGTGTGTGTGTTGAGGTCCTGGGTCAGTGTGGTTGTGTTTGCTTGGAGTCTCCTTTGTCTCTTTGTGTCTCCTCCAGCCAACGGGACACACCAACAGCTTGTTGATCACATGATGACCAGCCTGAGAGAGAGAGACAGAAAGGAGGAGGAGGGGGGGGGGT
>OMPJ01038610.1:0-16479 GCA_900312935.1 Carapus acus | reverse complement strand
CCCCCGCCCCTCATCTGCCGCCGCTGGTCGCCATGTTGGCATCTCTCACCTCTTTGAACGGCAGCTGGCCGGTCAGCTTGAGGCCCATCATGACCATGCGGGCCACCCAGAAGAAGAGGATGTCGTGGCCCGTCTCCAGCAGCGTCCCCGGGTAGAAGACGCTCAGGTCCTCAGTCTGTGGGCACACAACGGAGCAAACACACGCGCACACACACACACATATCACTTTGGAGGCATAATCAGACAAAGAATTAAGTTATTATGAGCCGATATGTCTGAGAGACATTAACAAACGATGCATGGGCGACAGTCCAGGCAAGTTTATCCTGCTCGCTTTATTTACCTCCTTTGCTTGGAAATAACATCTAACAATTTATGGCTTTGGCTGACATCCATTACTTGTTTCGTCTGTATGTGTGTGAACAAATTAATCTCCCTGTGGCTGAGCCCAGGGTGTGTGTGTGTGTGTGTGTACCTCATTTGGCCATCCGAAGATGGAGAAAGGGAAGATCCCCGATGAGTACCAGGTGTCCAGCACGTCCTCGTCTGAAAACACAGACACACTATCATGAGCGGGACAGAGTCGGCAACACACACAGGGAGAACGGTGGACGTCACTTTGTCCATGTTAGAGACAAGTGGACACGTGTCCTCCAAAGCCTTCATTCAGAGGTGCTGTGGCACAACACAGCAGCGAGAATGGACTGATTCTTAGCGAGGAGGAAAAAGACATCCCTGCCTTGCTCAAGGGCGATTTAAAATAAGTCTAGGAGCCTGGAGTCCGACCGTCCTTGTCCTCAAATTGAAAAAAAAAAGAAGAAGAAGAAGCTCCGCCTGCAGTATAAACAGCCAGTTGCAGATAAACGGCATTCGCCTGAAACTTTGTGCGTCTGCGTCACCGATGGGATTTTGCGTTTTTTTCCCCCCTTCCTTTCTCCAAACCTGACAAACTGCCAACCAACTTGCATGAAAATCAGCCGAGAACTTTTAATCCAGGTGGAGAAAAAAAAAAAAAAGAGGCAATCTGGCGTGCAGGCTGCAGCTCCTGGAGGAGCGCGAGCTGCGGCTCACCTTGTCTGAGGCTAATCTTGTCAGCAGACACGCTGAAGCGCTTTGCCGCCTTCTCCCTGGCTTCCTCCTCTGATCTCCCGCTCACCCAGTAATGGCCGTCCACGTCCTGGGAGAGTTGGCAAAAACAAACATAAGGCTGGGGGGGAGGGGGAGGGGGAGAGAACGACTAGCCAAGGAGGCGAGTGAGCGGAAAGGCTGCGCTTGTTGCCGTGGTGACGGAGTGATGCTTGCCTCTCCTGGCTTCACCGAGGGGTCGTCCACGGTGATAAAGTAGGCGGGGATGCGGTGGCCCCACCACAGCTGCCGCGAGATGCACCAGTCTCTGACAACACACAGACGCACACACACGTAGGCGGTCATTTATGTAGTCTCCGAGAGGGAGAAACGGCGAGGGACGTCTCCGGGCACCTGATGTTGTCCATCCAGTTGAACCAGGTCTTGAGGTGGTGGTCGGGGATGATTTTGAGGCGTCCCTCTCTGACGGCGTCGGCCGCCTGTTTGCCCATGTCGGCGCAGGCCACGTACCACTGCGGCTTCATCAGGGGCTCCACGATGTCTTTGGAGCGGCTGGTGGAGAAGACAGGGACGCAGATTGGTGTGGGCGACTTGCGCCGGCGCAGCAGTGCCAGCGGGTGGCGCCTCACCTGCAGACGGGCACGACCATGGGGTTGTCCCGGACCTCCTTGAACTGGCCTCTGTCCTTCAGGGCCTGGAGGACCGCCTTCCTGGCCTCGAACCGCTTCATGCCCTGTGGGGGACGGCAGGAGGGAGGGTGAGGACGTCGAGAGAGGGGGACAGAAAACTCAAGGCGTAGCGGAGCGGAGACGCCGTACCAGGAACGGCGGGGGCACGTTGATGAGGAGCCCGTTCTCATCCAGGATGTTGACGAAGGGCAGGTTGTGCCTGACGCCCACGTCGTAGTCGTTGTGGTCGTGAGCCGGGGTGATCTTGACGGCGCCTGGATTGGGCGAGACGGCCAGAGTGAGGGGGAGGCGGGGGACTCGGACAGGGGACGTCCGATTGGTCGGCGCCTCACCTGTTCCGAAGCTCATGTCCACAAAGTCGTCCAGCACTATGGGCAGCTTGCGGTCGCAGAAAGGGTGCAGGACGCTCTTCCCCCTCAGGTGCTTGTACCTGGAGTCCTCCGGGTGCACGGCCACGGCCGTGTCGCCCAGCATGGTCTCGATTCGGGTGGTGGCCACCACCACCTCCTCGTCTGGACGACGGCAAATGCAAAGGGACGCGTTTACCCCGGTGTCTACATGAGTAAACGCAAAATGTCCCCTGTGAGCTCCCGTACCTGATCCGTCTATCTTGTAGGCGAAGGACACCAGCACCCCAAACTCCACCTTCTCCTTGTAGCCCGGGACGGGCAGGAGAGTCCTGCCGCTCAGCTCCTTCTTGTCCACCTGGGAACCAGCAGCACATTCAGAGAAAACATCAGAGGGAAAAAATCCTCGATACATGCAGAATGACGATGTTCTCCTGAGGCTCAGACGCAAAAAAAAATAAAAAAAATACACTTGTTAGCATCATTTTTACGCGCTCCCACCGGGGACTATATTAGCGTCGCCTCAAATTATCCAGTCAGCCAAACATGAGGCAGCTGAAGGTCACGCCGACACCCGTGGAGCTTTGGGTAAAGCTATTTGCATGAATCTATCTGTAAAAATATTCCCGACAGTACGACGGCAACGTCTAGAACACAGCTGTGCAGGGAGGGGACCGCTCCTGCATAACAAAGCCGTCGGGAGAAAACACAAACGTTGTCAGATGCGTTGACTTTGTGCCTTTTCTTGTTAGAATGTTGCCGAAATAAAACAGGTGATCGGGCTGCGCGAGGAATAATTGGACCTCGGCATTTTCTAAATCGGCGGCAGACCTGATGGGTCTCTTAGTCCCGTGTTTGTTGGACTTGCCTCGATGTCGGAGATGGCCGAGTTGAGGGTGCAGGACCAGTTGACCAGCCTCTTGCTCCTGTAGATCACTCCATCCTCGTGCAGGCGGATGAAGGACTCCTGGACGGCGTGGGAAAGTTTCTGAAAGGACAAGCGGCGGTGAGAAGGAGGAAGGTGGGCGGAGCCTGCCGAGACTCGGGAGGAGGCGGAGGCGCCGGCTGCTCACGGCGTCCATGGTGAAGCAGGCCCTGTCCCAGTCCAGGGACCCGCCCAGCTTCTTCAGCTGGTGGTAGATGCGGTCGCCCTTCCTGCGGGAGGGAGGGAGGACGGACGGGTTATCATCCCGTCTTTCCGCGTCTCCGGTCCCTTTGTGCGACGCCTCTTCCGCCCCCCCCACACTCACTCGTTCTTCCACTTCCAGACCTCCTCGATGAACTTCTCCCTGCCCAGGTCGTGGCGGCTGAGGCCCCTCTCCCTCATCAGCTTCTTCTCCACCACCACCTGGGTGGCGATGCCGGCGTGGTCGCAGCCCGGGTTCCACAGGGTGGTCTCGCCACGCATCCTGTGCCTGCGTGGGGAGGCAGAGAAGGGTCAAAGGTCAGCCTGGTGCTTCCGTGCATCTTCCATCTGAATGTGGGTCTCTGACGGTCACCATCGGGTCAGCGTGTCCTGGATGGCGTTGGTGAGGGCGTGGCCGAGATGGAGCGACCCCGTCACGTTGGGCGGAGGGATGCACATCATGAACATGCCGTGAGGGTTTGGCTCAGAGATGCTCCTCCTCTGCACAGTGAGAGAGAGAGTGAAAAACAATACCAGGGAAATGTGTGCGGATGTGGCCATGGGGTGGCGCTGCTCACCCCGTACTCAGGCTTAAAGAAGCCCTGCTTCTCCCACCACGGGTACCACGCCGCCTCCACATACTGAGGACTGTACGAGTCGGGCAGAGGGCACAGCACGTCTGACGGAGGAGAGGGAGAGGGAGGGATTTCTTAAGAAAGGGGCGAGGCTGGCAGTTTGTGTTGAAGGACGGACAGGTGTCTCACCTTTCTTCTCTCCGGGTGCTGTGGGGACGTCATATGTGGTCACACCCAGCTCCTTCTTCTCCGGTTTGGCTTTTTTCTAACAGAATGGAAGCGCACACGCGCTGTGAGCATCATCGCAACATCAAAAATTCCAATTTGGTAAGGAGGGGCAACTACGACACACACACCTCTGCTGGCGGCTGCTTCTTCTTCTTCTCCTCCATTTCTTTCTTCTGCTGGAACTTCTCCATCTTCTCCCTCTTCTTGGCCTCCTTCTTCAGCTGCGCCTCTGTCTTTGGCGGGCCTGAAACCAGAACCGCCGCAGGCAAGCGTTACCTCCTGTTGAGATCGAGTGGCAAACATTTGCCACGGGCAGCTTAGCTTTCAAATCAACACTCGCTCTGAGTCCAAGGGGACGGAGGAACACACGCATACACACACACACTTATTGACTTAGCATAGTTCTGTAAAGACAAGGAAACACTTGCAAAAAAAAAAACATAAACAAGTATGCATGGAGGAAGAAACTCCGAAGAGGACGCGTAGATTCCCTCTCTCCGACGACGACAAGACAGTAATCACCGCACTCATAAATATCACAAAGAGTGAGAGCAAGATTATGAGAAACCGAAAGGGAAAGCCTTAACAGAGAGTGAGCAAGCAAGGGTAGAAAGATAGTAAAATGACCAAGAAAGAGTGAGCCTGAAAGAAGTGAAAGTGTGAGAGACAGAAAAGGAGTAAAAACACATGCACAGATGAGAGACTGACCGTTCAGGGTGCCAGGGTCTGCAGCAGCGTTGGCACTAGCGCTGCTGTTGGCGCTGGTGTTTGTCCTCGGCGTGACCGGCTCCATCTTCTCACACAGCTTTAGCTTGCCCAGCACCTTGAGGAACTGTGGCTGATTGACGCAAGTGGTGAACCACCTGGTAACGTTGGTCAGCAGCTTCCTGTCTGGTGGCTCCAGCGCCTGACGCCAAATGGAACAAAGGAGGGCGGAGAGGTGAGGGCGGAAAGGAAACCAACGCACCAACTGGCAGGTTGTGCCAGGCATGTGTCTAACGACAGAAAATGTGGATCAACGTGTTCAACAGGTGACTTACATATTTAAACGGCAGGAAAGTGGCTGTGGCCACGGCCATGTCTGCCAGCGTGATGCTCTCTCCAACTAGGAAGGTCCTGGTCTCCAGAACCTGATCTAGAACTTTCAGGACACGCAACATCTCTGCACGAGAGCTCTGCTGCAGCTGGAAGAAACAAAACGAAAAAGCAGGTGGTATCACTGACAAATTCTTTGCTCTATGTATAGCACCAAATCACAATAGAAGTTATCTCCATCAGTCAATGACTTAATTTCACAGCCTTTGCATGTTCTAAGAAGATGAGGAAATGTAATTTAACATTTTACTTTATTATGTAATATTATCATCTCCTCACCTTCTTGTCCACTCCCATCATTCCCATGAGTGGGAAGACAATTGCACAGGACACCGGGGTGATCTCATTGTCGGCGAAGCTGAGCCACTGCCACACGAGGCTCTGCTGCTTAGGGTCCGACCCAGTCCTCTGCCCTCGGGACGCCAGGTACCAGGACACCGCGCTGGCCCCGCTCAACACGCCGCCGCCCTCCTCTGCACCCAGCACCAAGGCCGGCCTGGAGCGGGCATTCAAGGAGGCCGGAGGGTCCTCAGTGAGGACCTGTGGACGGGGGAGCGGGCAGAACTCTGCAGCTATCAGAGTCAGCAGGCTCCTGAAGTCGTCAGGGTGCGGGGACACGTACAGAGACGCCATCCCTGCAACAAACAGAGGTGGGAGTGACATTTACTGACGTTTACGTCTACATATGCTCGGTGAATATGTGGAGGCGTGGCTGCCTTTCTATTTTAAGGGTGCTCGGTACCCGCAGAGGACTTTGGCGTGACTTAAATATGTTGTGTCCATGGTGTCAATGTAAACAGATGACAAGCAGATTTCTCAGAGACACAAAGTATGTTTCAGACGTGCAATAAGAAGATAAACTGTCATGTCAACACATTTGGTGGTCGTTATCAACAGGCACGGGTCGGCTGCGTGCCACGCAGTGCTCCAACACCTGTCAAAGTAAAGCTAACTGGCTACTTAGCTACGGCTACATGCGTAACTTATCCAAGAATTTCTGCCGGCGCGAAACAAAATCCGCGACCATTTCGAGTCCACTGTGGTTATGATGCAATTGCTTTGATTCAAGTTTGCCGAACAAACCGCGTGTTTGTGTCGAAAATGCTTGTAAGAATGAGCTCATACCTTTGAATGGAGCGGACAGCGACGTCAGCTCAAGAGAGTCCAGGCGGGCAACACCGACACTTAGCGGCGTCTGACGCAACGGGAGCAAGCATGCACAACTTCCGGCTTCATACGCTACTTCCGTTATAGACCGGAAGTTTCGTTCAACAATAATAATACAATACAATACAATACAATTTCATTTGTATAGCGCCAAATAGAAATAATAATGGTAATGGTAATAGTAAGAAGAAGACGAAGAAGCAGTAAAAGAAGAGGAAGAAGAAAAAAAATCGATTTTATGACAATGAAATGAATTACAGTGAGCTTTAAGTCAATTCTCACTGTCCATGAGTTGCAGGGCAAAAAGCCAGACAACGTGTGCGCATCCCGTCCAAACCATTTATTGTGTTCACTACAATGTCCTCATCAACATTAAAAAATGCCAGTCTGAAATAATAAAGATTGGGAACTCCTGTCCTCAGTAGTGTTTGCTAGTTGCTTGCTCGATACAGCAATTACACCAGACATGTCTGTGTGTGTGTAAACATTTGTAATCTGAAAACCTTATCACTATCTGGGATTTGCACAAATGTATCAGACAGCATTTCGGTGATCAATGTAGACTCTGCAGATGTCATCTATGTAAGTTAGGTATATTCAAATCACATTACACATTTGATTTAATTGGATTGTTTTATTAGGGCATTTGTTTGGTGAGGTTCCATCATTATTTTAGGTGAGAAGCAACGGGTAGCCCCATGTTGCCCCCAGGAACTTTGATACAAGGCAAACATTCCATTAGCATGAGGTCAGACATCTTTATCCATTATGGCTGCAAGTGTGCACATGATATTTGATCACAACATGGGTGAAAATCTCGCATGGAGAAAAAAAACACAAAATGAGGCTGAGATTGCACACAAATAGAACATAGTCACCTAGATGCAGTGTCCGGAGGCAGAGATGTGTTTTTTGTGTCTTATTTATGTTGAAGAATGCCTTAAGGCGGCATGATGTTGCTCATTCAATGAGGAGACTCAGTGGACTGTACTGCCACTGTACGCCAAAGTGTTAAGTGATACGCAGCAGCCAGGGTGCATGATGATCACCAGAGCGTTGTGCACAGTGTATTTACATCACAGTTTATTTGTTCATCTCAGCTCTCCGAGACAGCAGATTTGAATGAACGACCTAATTTCTGCAGAGAAACATAGAATGTGACAACTAACAACAACTTATAATAATAATAATTTTGTAATTAACCCAGTTTAGACTAAAAATGTGGCGCTTCTTCAGTAGGACAATGCAGCTACAGCATCTCAGCAAGACGTATGGTTCCCCCCTTGCTCATATTCCCGTGTTTACAGACCAACAAAATAAGAAAGCATACAAAAGTTTGATCCTGATGGCCTCCTGATCCCTGAGCCTGGAGTTCCTCAGTCAGACTCTTGCCTGAATGGGTCTGTCACCGCTCCCATCAGCACCTCCAGCGTTCCCACCATCACGCTCCCGCCCGTGCTTAACACATAACCTACCCCCTTTCCGCTTTGCCACACAAGCCTCCCCAACCCGCATCCCACAGCCTGGACCTGCCCGCCCAACTCTGACACCACCGTACCCACGTAGCCCTCGCTCTGCTCCCACAGCCTCCCACCAAAAAACCTGGTCACCCACCAGGCGTTGTCCAGCGCGTCACCAAATATCCCCAGCGTGTCGGAGGCCAGGGTTCCCACTCCGGTCACGCCGATGTAACAGCTGCTCAGCAGGGCGTCCAGCATACTGGAAATGCAGTAGTACACACTGGAGAAACTGCCGCCACCCACGTCCATCATCGTTTCCGCGGCCGAGCCCACTCCGGACACCAGGTCGCAGGTCAAGAGATGGAAGACAGAGACGGTGTCTCCAGGCAGTGAGCAGAGGACGCCGAGGTGCTCCTGAAGAGCATAGCCCACCTGCGTTCAGATGGAGACGAGAGCGTCATGTCGTGAGTTGCTGCGGCCCGAAGGAGCGTTACACACCTCTCCACTCCCCATTCCTGTCTGAGGGAGGAACCGACAGGAACGAAGGAATGAAGAAATAAATCATAAGCTAACCCAGCAAACTGGCCTGTGCTGGTCCTTTCCACTGTTACACACATCCACGCTAAAGCTCTATTTATCAGATTAGCAGCATGTCCTCAATGCATTTCTCTTCATTTATTTTTTTGTAAAAATCACAATTACACTCACTTTCTGGGATAATTGTTGGACACGGGCCCAAGAGTAATGATGCTGGAAGATATGCTCATCAAAACACTGGTACAATACAGTGCCAACAGATAATGTACCGTATCAAACACAGAATCCAAACATCTGTGCTATATTTGCATTTCTTTTTTTTTAAAAGAAAATACGCAACTCTATATTCACTCAATATCTTGGAATAGCTACAATGAAATATATGGCATAAAGACTATCCTCGGTGCAGTAATTGCTGTATTGTATATAGCAGTTAACTGCTATTCAGCCAGCCGAAACTCAGCATTCATCGTGAATTTCATTACACAATATAAATTGTTGACAATAAATGTTGGCCATTAAAATTCCTGATTCCTGATTCATTCATGAGGTATGTAGTTGGACTGTATCTGTGTATGGATTGCGTGTGGTATCTGGTATTCTCTTATTACTCTGTCTGTATTCTTGAATAAGTATTCAATGTATCTCCAGTATTCTCTGTATTCTATGTTCACTTCACTCTTAGTTCTGTTTCTCTGCTATTGTTTGAGCTGCAGGCAGGTTAAATTAAATTCCTGTATCAACGCCTATCTGTCGACCTACCTACCTAATGTAGCGTGTATGAGCAACACAAACCGCACGTTTCCCAGGATGCATTTGTGTGTGAGTATTTGTGTGTGAATGACATCACCTACCTTGTGATGAACTTAACTAAGTGACATCAAGTGCATGGTGACAACACTTAACTGGTCATGATGACATCATGAGCTAAGTGTCATCATGTGGGTACCGTTACAACTCTGGACTTTTTCTACAGGACCCTCCGACACTGGGCACTTCCTGGATGACAATAATTTCCATCCACAGCTTCTCCAGATGAGAGTCTGGCCTCACTATGACTGTTACACACCTGAGCTGTGGTGTGGTTACTGTCCACTATCCAGTTTTTCCTGGTTAATGTGTGTTTTCCTCTGAACACTGCCATGAAATGAGTGTAAATGCAGCAGCGTGCTTCCTCACCTGTCCAGGCAGCTGCGTGAAGATGGAGAAGAAAGTGCGCAGGGGGGCTTTGATGATACACGTAGCGGTGGAGAGGATGAAGAGCACGGTGCTGGTGGAGTTTTCGTCTTCCTGCGTCGCGGTCGTAGGCGTGTAGTCATCAAGCGGCTCGGCGGCAGACCTGACAGCCTCTGAACGCGCGGCGTCCTCCCGCAGTTCTCGGCTGCTCTCTGATGCCTCCGCCTCTGAAGACGGTGCACCTGGAATCGTCTCCCGTTCCTCTGCCGGGGCTCCCTCGCTGCTTTCTGCGTCTGCGTTCTGATCTGACGCCGCAGACTCTCCTCTGGTTTCCTCTGCGTCCGCGACAGCTGAATAAGTTTCTGCTTCTGCTGAGTCTGCTCCCCCCGCCTGTGTGTGGAGGCCCGCCGTGGCTCCCACAGCCTCCTCATCTACCGCTCCACATCCTCCGAAGAACAGCTCTGCCACCCCTAATATGCCCTCCAGCTCCTTCACGCTCACTTGCCTCTCCTCCTCCCCCGTCTCTCTGACGAGGGCCCCGCTGAAGCCTCCCTCGCCTCCTGGGCCGGCACAGCACGCTGCCGACCACAGCGGCTCGGCCCCGCACTCGTCCTCTCCGGCCCCCGCATCCCCGAGTCCCCCTGCTCCTGTCAGGATGTACAGATCTCCCCCTAAAGCCGCACACTGAGGAGCCACGCTGGACTGGACCAGCGCCGTGACAGCTGAGACCCAGGCTTCGTCGGGCAGGTCTGGAGGGTCCCCGCCTCCTCCGAGCAGAGCTGGAACCACCACGCTGATATCATCCTCCTGAAAGCAGGAGAAAAATTTTACGGAATGTAATCTGATGATTTTAACACACATTGTAGAGCTGGGGTGGGCAAACAAGTGGGCTGAGGGGCCACATTGACTTTTGAGTTTTGTCAGCAAAAGGTGCCAACATATCAAATAGAAACCTAAAAAAAAGCATTATGGAGATACAGTATTTACCATTTGATAAGAACAGTTTGGTTGCTCACCAATGTTGGCCAGTGCATTAGAATCTAGTGTTAGTTTTGTTGTTGTTGTTGTTTTTGTTGTTTGTTTTGAATAGAGTCAAAGTTGTAAAATCTGTACCAGTCTTTGGAGGGCCGGATCAAGAGGACAATCGGGCCTGATGTGGCCCACGGGCCGTAGTTTGCCCACAGCTGAATCACTGTACTACCAGATAAACACACACATTCTAAACCACACCTGCATTTCAGTGTAGTAAGCGTGTCGAGACCATTTCCTAAATGAGTGTGTGATATGTGGTATGTGGGTTCTTCACTGTTGTTGAGTTTTGGAGTACTTGGACTCATCGGCTATATTTCAAACAGCACTATTTGCTCCAACTTGACCACCTGGTTGTTGCAGTGAATTAAAAATACTTAACAACCTTTGGATCTGTTTCTCAGTCACACAATTTCTTCAAAAACAACATCTGTCAATCATGCCTCAGCACCTGAGTTCTTGTGTGCTTTTGGTTGCAGACAGCGTCCCTACAAATATGCGTGCCGGCCAACTGACTTGTTTGTTGACATTGTTTACCCGGTGCGGTGCAGAAATGTGATGAAACAGCATGACTGGCGCTAATATGAGGTTACACTTGTTCAGAGCAAGCCATGACGGAACCGCAGATCCATTTCAGCAGCACTGCAGATAACTCACTTACCTCTCTGTCCGTCCATCCGTGGCCGAGCCGGAGGGCGGAGCAGACGGCCGTGGCACAGGTCCCTCTGTGGAGAGTGGCGAGCGGCTGCCCGTCGGGCAGAGCGTCGCAGAGGGGGCGTAGCTCGGGGGCTCCCCGAGGAGGCGTCTGCCTGTAGAAGCAGGGCCCGCAAGGGCCGGGGTCTGGCTCGGGGTGGTCCTCAGCTGCCACGCAAAGGCCCAGACCCAGACCCGGGCCCAATCCCGGGCCCAGGCTTAGCAAGGCCAGCAGACATCCAGCCCAGGCAGCCGCACTGACAGCAGCAAGACACAGCATGGTGGAGGTGGTGAGCTCAGCAGAGTGCCCCACCTCCCTCCTCCGCCTCCCTCTCCCTCTTTGCACACACTCACACACACTCACACACACACGACGCACAAGCAAGCAAGCAGCCGGAGGAAGAGGCTTATAAATTATCCAGAGGTTTCCGTATTTGGAAGGAAAAGAGAAGGTGGCCCCGGTCAGCTGTGTGATGGCTGGAAGTCTCCCTCCCTCACGGGCTTGTTGTTGTTCTCCTCCTCAGCTCCTCTGCGAGCATGTGTGTCGTCTTTAAACGTCAGCTGTTCTCTCACGCAGCCAGTGTGTGTGTGTAGCAGGCACGATCTTGCCTACTCCTTCATTTCCCTTTCCCTGATAGCCTCGCCCCCTCTTGTCAGTTCCACCCTCTGACTCAACCCTCTGGCTGCACCTCTCCGCCCTCCCTCCTTCCCTCCCTCCTTCCCTCCCTCTCCCCATTGTCACACCTATGATCCAGCTCGCTGCAAGGTACACACGGCTGTGCCTCGGCCAATTGCGTCTCTAAATCTCAACCTGCAAGTCTGGATTCTCTCAACAATGCAGTTCCACTCGGGTTAGTCATTTGATTGACAGGCTCAGTTGCCCATTATTCCACGCAGCGCACACACACCTACACACGCACCGAGGCGCTGACTGTGCACTATCGAACCATAATGTCCTGTCGTGTATGGTTGCTTTAATAAAAGCTCATTTCCTGGTGTGTCTCTCAGGGCTACTGCAGGGAAAAATACTGCAGCTTTATCGTGGGCAGTCCTGCGTATAAGTCTGTTTTCGAATGACCAGCTCCCCCCCCCAGTGAAATCCTCATTAGAGCAAAACCCAGACAATGTCAAACACAAGGGTCACCGTCCTGTCCCGAGTGCAGCCAATCCTGAAATACAACCTCCCTGACAGCCCACGCTCCCTTTCCCGGTTTGGGCTCTGCAGATAATAGTCCTGCAGCCTCGCCACATGCCTGCTGAGACAGGATCCTGACGTGTGGAGTGCTGTGCCCCTATCAGCGGGACGCAAACTGCTATTCGAGTCCAATCTCTGACGCTCACCCGCTAAAGTTCATTTGAGGAAAAAAATGTTAAACTTTCCCTCTGATCGCCAGGGGAGGTGGAAACCAGTCCAACTGCCCTCAAGTTGCTGGTGATTTATGAGCCAGGCTGAAACCACACTGCCTCTGTCTGCAAGATGTGTGGAGTGCTTCAAATAAACAATCAGATGCAAACTGGAATGTTACAATTAGGTTCTAGTAGTCAAATGACGCTCAGAAAGTCCTTCAGTGAACTTGCGCAACTACGCCACTCGCAGGGTTGTTGGCCGTGTGTGGCTGTGGAATGAGTTTTAGGGCGTGAGGTGTAGGGTGGGGCGCAGAGTACAATACATCAAGCAGGGCGGCAGCAATGTGAGGTAATCCGAAAATTCAGCGTGAGTTACTGCCATTGTAAAACTTCCACTGTAAAATTGTAAAGCTTCTTCTGTCTGGAGCACCACTGACCAGAGTCCACTGCTCAAAATCAGTAATCCATTTAACCAGATGAGGCAAAAACATTTTAATGAAACACAACATTGCTGCAAATACAAGGACCACATATTGATCATTTTGTTTTTCTTTAACTTAAAAATAGGACACAAAAAAGGCGTGAAGTCAAACTACTTTTGTTGTACAGTATGTGAATAGAAGTGTGTGTGTCAGACCTGCCCCAGTGGTGTCATTGTGCACATCTTGACATAAAAATGAGGAACATGTTCTTGAAGCTGCCTCAGAGTAAAAATACCCAAAGATCACAGCGGATGATTTCTCACGGGTGCCAATTAAAATTGTTTACTTTTTGTTTCACAACTACGCTTTCCGGGCGAGGATACCGCAATTCTTACAAATGTCCACAAGGGGGCGCACAATTACCATCGAAATGGTGGCGCGAGACGTCGCTTGGAGAAACATCATGAGGCTGTCTTTCACATTCTGAATCTCACACACAGACACGTACACAAAGGCATAGGCACGCACGCACGCACTCACACACACATTCCCACGCACCCAGGTTCACTCGTTAGGGATGTCGATGACCAGCTCGGCCTCGTCTCCCTCTCCTCTGTCCTCGTCTCCTCGATCACTGTCCACGTCGCTCTCCCCGTCCTCCTCCGCCGTGTCTCCGCTCAGCATCTGCCTGGGGACCCAGCTGAAGGGGCCGCTGGCAGCGGGGGGGCCGGAAGCGGCTGACGGGTAATTAGCCGTGATTGGTGTCACAACCTAAGTACAGTGCAGAATGAGGCAGAGGTGTTAAGAATAACACAGGGGAGGAAGACGGTGGCGTGATGAAGGGATTGAATACCAGGCAGACTGTCTCGCTAACCTCACCATTAAATTAAAAACATTATCGTTTCTCACACTAGTGTGTTAATTACACCTGTCCACTCTGGAGAAATCTGACACTTCATCACATTACAGTACATTAAAAGTAGCGGAATGTCCATCAGGGCTGCATGTTCCTGTTTATTTACTGAATCGGAGCAAACATTTTCAAATCTGCAGCTGGACCAACGACTCCTCAAAATGTGGATTATATCAGTTTGAAAGCATCCACACAATATAATATTAAATCCCTGAACTGATTCCATTAACTGTGCATCAATTTGTGCTGATTATCCCTTTGAAAAAACAAATATGGCAAACATAGCGCAACCCCTGTTTATACAATAGATGTAATGGAGGATGGCGATCGTGTGTGTGTGTGAGGCGAAGATGCTGATTCATGCCACAGCGGTGCACAGTGTGATGAAATGTGTGTGTTACTCTCAGAGCGTCTCACTCTCCCCTCTTCCTCTCTCACCTTCCCCGACGTCTCTTTCTTGTTTTTGGGCGTCTTTGTTTTTCTCTCTTTCTTCATGCGTTCAGCTGGGGGAGCCAAATACTCTGGTGGGAAGGGCATCTGCCCAACACACATACAGGCCCCAGTTTGCCCAGTGACCACACAAACACACACAAACACACATGCGCACAAGCAGAGGAGCATTTACGAGACACACACACACACACACGCCAAAACACACACATACACAGAGGAATGTAGAGTGCAAAGACAGTGAACACATTTTAAGCAACAGGGGAAAGGAAGAGATAAAACACATATATGAATAAAATGGCAAACCTACTGAAATTATAGTCAAAGAAAAAAAGACTATGGTGACTGATGAGACAGTGACTGTGGTGGCAGTGCTTTGGATGCAGGCTGTGTGTGGCGCTGAGGAGGAGACAGATACTCACGGTGTTGAGGTATGGTCCAGAGCCAGACGACTGCAGAGGGTTGACAGCAGCTCGCGACAGCAGCGAGAGATGAGGCGTGGAAGATGAAGGAATACTGGCACCAGGACTGCACCTTCGTCTGGAAAGGGACACATTGATTTAAAGACGAAATGCTGAAACACTCAAGAGGCATTAAATGGGGCTGAGGACGCTGAGCTGATATCTGCAAATCAGTGTGGTTTTTGCTCTAATTATAGGCTTGGATGTAGAGGTCAAATATTCCAATTTAACACATAAATTATAGTTGTCATAACCACATTTGTTAACAACCAACCACACAGTTACAGCAAAAAGCAGTTACAATTACTGCAAGTCTATTTTGAAGCAAGAAATGAAGCATCAGCTGTGTGAGAGACAAATTTCCCAGCCTGGTGTGCTTACTTCTTCACCACCTCCCGCTCTCGCTCCCTCTCCCTCAGACCCTCAGCCTCACTGTTCTCTGACGAAGCAGTTGCATCAGAATCTGGAGAGGCAGAGGAGGAAACTTGTTGCACCACCACAGCAACCCAGCAATAACAAGCATGGAGCCTTGTTGATGGCGTGAATGAGGGAAAATAGGGATAAAATTACCGGATGAGTCTTCGTCTATCCTCTCATACTGCAGCAGTCTGTCAAGAAGAAAGCTAGAGAAGAGAGCAATCATTTGTTTGTCATGATGACATGCAGTGTAAACATGTGTAAGTACATTTTCTTTTTTTCTCGCACCTTTTATCTCTAGAGACCTTAAGAAGTTTCCTCTGTGCTCTCCTCAACTCCTCTTGAAAACATTCTTGCTCCTAAATAAACGCATAAAGATGTCACACTTTTGCAGCCTCTATCTTCAAGACGTTTGCACTAACGCGCCGAAATCTGACAGTCCATACTCACGTAAACAAGGAATTTTAGTTTTCGCTTCAGGTTTTTGTATTTTCTTTTGTAGTCCACCTCCACGTCAGCTTGTCCGTTCATCTCTGAAATAAAACAAAAATTAATCAACACAGGGGTTTTCGGCGTGTTACGTTTTAAGAGGATAAATCCGTCTCGCCGAAGTTTGTCTTTTAAGAGTTTCTCCCTCAGACAAAACAATGTTGGCGATGCTAACACTGTTAGCCGGCTGTGTTAGCTTTCAGCTGTAAGATCCGAAATACCATAGAGTTATACTGTCCTTCGGTTGGTCTGATGCAAAGGACGAGGTAATGACTTTGTTATGCTCGCCCTACCAATTTGTAAAACATTCGTCTTATTATGCGAAATAAGGACACCTTTTGCCTGGGTCTGTCTGTGCGACATGCTCTTGTTTACTTCTGTGACGTCATCTTTATGCGACGCAGCGGACAAGGTTAACCCCACATGTCTCTCCAATCCTCGTCAGTCCCCATTAAAAATACCTCTTTTACGAACAAAGAATTAAAGGTATCACTGTACACATCATAGATAGATAGATAGATAGATAGATAGATAGATAGATAGATAGATAGATAGATAGATAGATGGATAGATAGATGGCAGTTATACTGTGAATGCTCAATCTATTTGTTGTGTATTCTTGTATTATATCATATTATATTATATTATATTATATTATAGTATATTATATTATATTATATCGTATTGTATTGTATTGTATTATATTATGTTATGTTATGTTATATTATATTATATCATATTATATTATATTATATTATATTATATTATATTA